>JAGKTI010014900.1:0-21123 GCA_018397915.1 Birgus latro | reverse complement strand
TTATTATTTGCACTTGTAGTCAATAATTAACTTGCTTCTGCCTCACTCTAGTCGACTTTGAATTATTATCTGGTGTCTCCCATAGCTGACTTCAGTAATTTTTGGATGCAGTAGGTTGAGACTGATTGATTAGCTGAGAATGTAGACGTAATATGAAGATTATACATATAATATGAGAGTATGTCGATTGTTCACTTGAGGTTACTAGGCTTTTATTATAAATGCCAATGTCTTATATGTAGCCTTATGTTAAACGATGAAGTGAAACATCCTACGTCACCTGATTCACGTTTCAGTATAGTTTATTTATATTTTTTCCATTATTACCAACTATTTGATGCCATATTTTACATTTTTTATAAAAAGATTAAACCACCATCACCATTATCACTCATATAACTCAAAAACTAATCTATCTATCTATTGCCAGATGCCTCAATCCCACGTGGGGTGGCCACAAACAAATCACCACCATGTAGCTCTGTCCAGTGCCATTTCACTACCACGCTCCCAACTCACACACCCCTCTCTCATATACCTCTCCGCTCCATCCTTCCATCTCATCCTCGGCCTCCCCCTCCCTCTCCCCCCCTCCACCTCACTCACATACACTCTCCTCGTCCGTCTTTCACTCTCCATCCTCTCCACATGCCCAAACCACCTTAACGTGTTTCTCCTAATGCTTCCTATCACGTCCACACCACTCCTTCACTTCCTTATTTGTTAGTCTGTCTCTCCATGTGACTCCACATGCTCCTCTCAAATAATTAATTTCCACTGCTCTCACTCTTGACTTCTGTCCTTCCAACAGGGTCCAAGCTTTACTTCCATATGTCAGAGTTGGTATCACAATACTGTCATGTAACAACTTTTTCACTTCCATGCTCACTTCCCTGTTTCTTATCACTGCTTTTAACGAACCAGCAACCTTCCTTCCCTGCTGCACCCTTTCAAGCACTTCACCCTCCAGACTTCCGTCCTTACTCATCGCACTACCCAAGTACTTAAATGCACTCACATTCTCCATATCCTCCCCATCCAATCTCACTGTACATTCACTGGCTCCACTTCTCTCAAGGACCATCACTTTACTCTTCCCTACATTCACCTTTAGATTCCATTTTTTACACGCTCTCCCAAACTCATCTACCAAGCCTTGCAGCTCCCCTTCATCTTCACTCAACAACACAGTATCATCTGCAAACAACAGTACAGGGAGTTTCCAAACACTGCCTTCTCTCACTAGGGCCACTCCAACATCCACTGCCTGACCTTGTATATCTTTTATAACCCCATCCATGTACAGATTGAACAACCATGGTGACATGACACATCCTTGTTTCAATCCAACCTTCAAATGAAAAAATTCACTCAGTTTGCCATCCACACACACTGCAGCTTTAGCACCCTCATACATACTCTTCACTGCCTTCAACAACTTCCCATCCACTCCATATATTCTTAATACTTTCCACAAACCTTGTCTATCCACCCTGTCATATGCTTTCTCCAAATCCATGAAGGCTGCATACAACTTCTTTCCCTTCTCTTGAAACTTTTTCACTAAAGATCTAAGAATGAATATCTGGTCTACACAACCTCTTCCCTTCCTAAAACCTCACTGTATTTCTCCAACTAATTCCTCTGTTATTTCCCTAACTCTGTCAATAAGTACCCTACCATATACTTTTCCTGTTACACTGAGAAGGCAAATGCCCCTATGATTACCACACACCTCTTTTCCCCTTTTCCTTTGTACAGAGGAATAATTATACCTGACTTCCAATCCTCCGGGACTCTACCTTCCTCCCAGGCCAATCTCCACACCATTGACATCCATTCTTTTACTATCTTTCCCCCATGCTTTAGCATTTCACCAAACACTCCATCAATTCCTGGGGCTTTCCCCATTTTAACTTTCTTCATTTCTTCCACCACTTCCATCCTACTTACTAAATTAACTGATATGTAAATAAATGACAGGGAATTGCCCTGACGCTGAAAAGTCCTGATGGCGAATTGTCTTGTTATTGTTGTGACGGCCTCACAGCGCGCCCATTTCGAATTTTTCATATTTTTTTGCTTCACTTTTCGTATCATCGAGACAGATACCTTTTGTATTGTGGAATTTGTCCTACATTCCTCGCTTTCGTAACATCGAAAATTTGTACACTGGGTTTTCGTTTATCGAGGACTCACTGTATTACTGCTGCAGTGCCATGCTGTTATACACGTATGTAGGTAAATTTATTCTATTACTAATCTATTTGTATCTGATGCATAGGAATTAACACAAATGGTGAGTGACATGATCATCAGAATTGTAAGGCTGAAGTCAAAATGACTTTTTTTTTTTTTTTAATAGAGAACAAATAATGGAAGGTCAGAGTTGAAACCTGTATATGGAACGAGCAGAAGAGATGAGAGAACTCTGTAGGGAAATGGATATCACCAGTTTACTAAGACTGAATTGGGAAGGTGGTAGGAAAATCGGTAGGTCTGCTGTTCCAATGGTTGCAGGTTTAGATCCTTGTTGGGGGAGGGAACAGTATCTGGGTATGAATTTCGTTGATATGAGACTTTACTGATTTACCTTATGACCCACTGGCATGTTGTAAACACACCTTCTGTACCCACACTGCATATCCATGCCCCACACTGTATATCTATGCCCCCCCTACTGCATATGTGCCCCACTGTAATATCCCCCTGTAATATCCCACCACTGCCACCAAATGTAATCTGTAGTTCCTTGGTGATTTAATGAAAGTCCTGGAGTAGCTATTTAAGTATTTAAGGGCTTTAATACCAGAATAAAAAAACAGGGTGTTCCCCTCGAGAGTCCCATCCCTTCACTGACTTATATCTGCGTAGCCCACAGTGTGAGAAACAGGTTTGAGTCAGCATTTTTGCTCTAGCAGTGGGGATATACAGGGGGGGATATTACAGTGGGGCACATTTGCAGTGGGGGGGGGGCATAGATATGCAGTGTGGGTACACTTCAGTAACCACCACCTTTGGCTCTCCTCTCGTTTCACTGATCCACCTGTTGAACAAGCCTACATCTTTTCTATCCTTAATGACCTAGAGCAGCTTGTACAGCACCCTACCCGTATCCCTGACCGCCTTGGAGAGAGTTCCAACATACTTGACCTTTTCCTAACAACTAATCCTTCTGCTTACACTGTTAATCTTTTCTTTCCATTGGGCTCCTCCGATCATAACCTTATTATACCTTAACCTGTCCTATCGCTCCGGTATGGCCTGTGGACCCTCCAAAGAAATGCCGCCTGTGGCACTTTGGAGCTGCAGATTGGGAGGCCCTCAGGCAGTACTTCTTTGATTTCCTTGGAATGATTATTGCTTCCATGGCCGGGAGCCATCTGAGTGTGCCTTGCGGATTACGGAGGTTATTCTCTCGGGCATGGAAGCATAAATTCCTTTCTCATATCCTCTGACTAATGCAAGAAAGCCTTGGTTTAATCACGCTTGTTCTAATGCTGTCCGCAACAAAGAGAGGGCCTATGAGAGGTACCGGAGCCAACCCACCCCTGAATCACATCTTTTATATATTTCTGCCTGGAATCGTGCTAAGTCTGTTCTTCGCTCTGCTAAAAATAATTTCATCCGTGCTAAATGTTCTCAACTCTCCAACTCGAATTTTTCTTGCTCCTTCTGGCACCTTGCCAAAAACCTTTCTAACAACTTTACCTCATCATCCTTCCCTCCTCTTTTCTACTCTCATGGCTCTGTAGCTATTTCTTCTACTGATAAAGCCGATCTCTTCGCTCAGACTTTCTCCTCCAATTCCACCTTAGACGATTCCGGTGCTGTTCCTCTATCACTTCCCCCCTCTGACTTCCTCTTGACTGACATTAAAATTTCTTCAGCTGATGCATTTTCTGCCATCACTGGCCTCAGTACTAACAAGGCATATGGTCCTGATGGAGTCCCTCCTGTTGTCCTCAAAAACTGTGCTTCTGTGCTTACACCCTGCCTAGGTAAACTCTTTCGCCTTTGTCTATCAACTTGTACCTTTCCTTCTTGCTGGAAGTTTGCTCTCATTCAGCCAGTCCCAAAGTAGGGTGACCATTCCCAACCCTCTAACTATCGTCCAATTGCTTTAACATCCTGTGTCTCAAAAGTTTTTGAGTCAATCCTTAACAGAAAAATTTTAAAGCATCTTTCCTGTCACAACCTTCTTTCTGATTGTCAGTATGGGTTCCATCAGGGACGCTCCAATGGCGATCTTCTCACCTACCTTTCAGACTCCTGGTCATCCTCCTTTCGGGACTTTGGCGAAAGCTTTGCCATTGCACTTGACATCTCAAAGGCTTTCGATTGAGTCTGGCATAAATCTTTAATTTCCAAACTGCCCTCCTACGGTTTCTATCCTTCCATCTGTGCCTTCATCTCTAGCTTACTTTCTGGTCGTTCTGTAGCCGCTGTTGTAGACGGCCATCGTTCTTCTAGACCTATCAACAGTGGTGTTCTTCAGGGCTCTGTCCTATCACCTACTCTCTTCCTTTTATTCATGAATGACCTTCTAATCTGTACTGTACATCTAAACCTATCCACTCATATGCTGATGATTCCACCCTTCACCTTTCCATTCGGTTTCTGCAACGTCCATCTCAGCAGGTACTTCAACAAAAAAGGGATGAGTCTATGGCACGCCTAATGTCTGACTTGGCTCGGATCTCTGATTGGAGTAAAAATAATCTTGTTATTTTTAATGCATCAAAAACTCAGTTCTTACACTTATCAACCTGACAAAGTCTTCCTCAGGATTACCCACTAATGTTTAATAATGAACAGTTATGTCCTGCATCATCCTTGAACATGATTGGGGTTTCATTCTCTCGGGATTTGTCTTGGAAAGAACATATTACATCTCTTGTGAAATCTGCTTCCAAGAGATTAGGTGTGCTAAGCCGATTCCGAACTTTCTTTACCCCTGCACAATTGTTGACCTTGTACATGGCTTTTATTCGCCCGTGTATGGAGTACAACTCTCATGTGTGGGGAGGCTCCCCACATGCAGCTCTTCTCAATAGGGTGGAGTCAAAGGCTTTTCGTCTCATTAACTCTTTTCCATTTACTGATTCCCTTCAACCTTTGTCTCTTCGCCGCAGTGTTGCATCTTTATCTCTCTTCTATCGCTACTTCAACAGTCTCTGTTCCTCTGAACTGTCTGCTTGTATCCCTCCACCTTTACGACGGGTACGTAGCACCCGTCTAGGAACAAACTCTCATCCCTTTTCTGTCCGACTCTCTAATGCAAGAGTTAACCGTTACTCCCAGTCCTTCATTTATGCAACTGGTCAACTCTGGAACTGTCTTCCTCTGTCTGTATTTCCTACTTCCTGTGATCTCCAGTCTTTCAAACGCAGTGTGTCCAGGCATCTTGAAATGAATGGATCTTGAATTTGGCTCTCTTTTGTATTGTTTTTGCTTTTTCTTGGAAGGAACAGTTCACAGACCTGTGGCCTTTAGTTCTTTCTTCCTTGCATTGAAAAAAAAAAAAAATAGTCTTGTATGAGGCAGCCCTATTATGGACGATGGGTGTAAGAGCTGAAGTGGTGTCATGTGAAGGTGTATGGTTTACAGGAGGATTGCTGTGCTTCAGGGAACGGGCTCTTAACCCTATGCCCTGAGTCTGATACATTTATAAAAGAAAAGGGGGGGGTGGAGTTTATAGTTGGGAGAGCCTTTCTTGCAGTAGTCTGCCATAGGCTGCTGCTGATGATGGCCCATTTGGCCAAGAGACAGGATTAGCCAGTACAGTAAAACCTCGATATAACGGACTTCAGTAGACCGGAATTCGCTTTTTTCGGACTCGAGCAGCCACCGGACTAAACTCCTATACAGTAGGCGCGGAAAGTATTGACGTTTTTTTTGCCGACGTCATTCTTCTTCGCAATAAGTGAAGTAGGGTCAATACTACCCTCCCCTGTGATGTGAAATGAGCTGACGCTTTTTCAACGGGAGCTGACAACCCTGCTTGATAGGTTTGGCACCACAGGAGCAGGCTTAGTAATGTTTGGGCAGCCACAGGAGGAGGATTGTCTCTGTGTGTGATGCATCACGAGGGCATGTTTTGACTCAAATAACACAGTTATTTGGTTACCTACCACATTCTCATCATGCCTAAAGTAACCACAAGCAAGGACAAACGTGTGGAAGTGATTACTTTATACAAAGCTGGCCACAAACTCCCATTTATTGCAAATCAGATGGTGTTAGACTGAGGACAGTGCAGAGACTGGTGAAGCGGTTCAAGGACAGTGGGGAGGCCATTCCTCCCACTCCACTTCCCAAGCCTGGGAGACCTCGTAAGACAACCTTCAGGACCCGTCAGCTGATCTCAAGGCAAGTTAGCAAGGATCCAAGGCTAACAGCATGGGATTTAAAAGAAAAGAACCCACAGTTGCTGGCAGATGTGTCTGTCAGAAGTGTGCAGCAACTGTTGCATGACGATCTGGGCTACAGGAGTTTTTGTGCTCGTAAAAAACCACTGCTAACTGCACTTCAGAAGAAAAAGAGAGTAAATTTTTGTAAGAAATATCTTGCCTGGAGTGAGGAGCAATGGAAAACTGTGCTTTGGAGTGATGAGTCAACATTTACTGTCACTGGTACCCCTTCATCACGAGTGTACCGCAAACCAGGCAGTGACCCCCTGGATCCTAAGTACACTTCCAAGTTTGTTAAATACCCAGCCTCACTCATGGCTTGGGGCTGCTTTACATATTATGGTGTTGGTAGGTTGGTAATTCTACCTGCAAATGAAAAAGTGAACCAGAACAATTATTTGGAGCTCTTATGTGATGTTTTAAGTGACTCTTTTGATAAAACCAAGGCAAGAGTATTTATGCAAGATTCTGCCCCTGCACATGTTGCAAAGTCAGTGAAACAGTGGCTAACAGACTGTGAGGTTCCCTTTATTCGAGATTGGCCCGGAAACAGCCCAGATATCAATCCCATTGAGAATTTATGGGCGCACATGAAGCGGCAGCTGCGTAGTATGGACACATCATCTTTGCCTAAACTTGAGGCTGCAGTCAAGCAGCTATGGAGCAGTTTTAGTCCGTCTGTTCTGCAAAACTACGCCATCAGTCTCCCCAGACGCCTTAAGAAGATAATAAAGGTGAAGGGGAATGCCAGTAAATACTAAATTCAATGGTGAGTGTTAATTTATTTGTTTCTCCTTGCTAACCACAAGAATGTTTTCTTTTTTAAGTTGGCGTCAACACTTTCCTCGCCTACTGTATATTGGAAAAAGTCCGATATAGCCAGAAAGCAGTCCGGACTGCCTGACAACTTCAGCTATGTTCACCACAATAAGACAAGTAAATGACATGTTTTTCAGTGCACAGTACAGTATTATTATACCATTTTATTAATGTAGTGAAGGTATAACACAGTACAGTATACAGTACAATACTGCATTGGTGGTGAAAACCACTGATGCAATCCGGACTAATGTCTGATATATCGGAAATAGTCTGGATTAGCAGGGGTAAGTCCGGATGTCGCTTTTGTCGGTATTTCACATATTTCAGACTGGCCTGAGCCCCATTTAGTCTGTTATAGTGAGGTCTTACTGTATGCCTTTGTATGTGTTATACAGGATTATCCATAATTACAATGACAATGTATAGACCAAGAGGGTTCCTACCATAATAATGAACATAAAAGTGACACCTGTGCTGATGCCCTTGTATATAACGAAAACTCTTCAGTTCTCGGGAAGAATCGATCCCAGAGCGAGAATGAAGGCTATATTTTTCAGCTGATGTTCTAGACAATAGAGCAATCGGTACAATGGAGTGCATTAGACTAGCCCCTTGGGTGGGGCGTCACATATCGTCCAGTAGCCAAAGGCCAATTTTCCAGCCAAACTGCCAACGTTGTCAATAGTTCTGTTCTTGGTCCTGTTGGATAGCCCAGAATCACAAGCTTCATAATCTGCTGGATGGATCCATGTCATCCTTGGGCAACTCGAGATATTCCAGATGGCGTCCAAGATGGCTGCTTAGTTACCAATTGTTCGTATCTGAGCACCTAATTGACATGGAGATATGAAATTTGGCTCCATTTCCACGTTTTTAGGTTAAGCAATGCAGTGATTTATTTATTTTTATTTTTTTAATGATATATGCAGTGAAAATAAGTTTTTTCTTGAATAAAACCACAAAATAATTAATTTTCAGCCACAAAAATACAATTACTGTATAGTCATTGGTTTTATGGATAATAATGGACATAGAAAGTGTCAGACGACATAGAAAGTGTCAGACTAGGCAAACCACACTCACCGGCCTCACAACGTGAACTGCCCAAGGTCCCCGGTTGCATACCACAGGAACCTTCCGATGACATCATCACTCGTGACTTAGCAGGTGTGTGCGTGCGCACACACACTAACAACAATATGCACTAACACTCTCATCCTCTCTTCTTAATTTGACAAAAGATTCCAAGGACGAAGCTGGATGGTCTATTTGCATCTGATACACACTATGTATCCAATACATAGACTTTTGTGTGAGTACCATCAACACCCAATACGCACTATGTATCCAGTACATACACTTTTGTTTGTGGCCACATACCGTTATGTGATGTCTCTTGCAGTATTATAAACTTTCTAGTCTCGGCTGACTGCTGCACGCAGCCGCTCAGTCAAGGCACCTTTCTTGGTGAGACAATCAGCCAGTTGTTGTGATGTATCCACCCAAGATACTTCATCAATCTCCCCTCGCTCCAACATGTCTCGTAATGCAGCAATATCAATGCGCAATCTCCTGTTTTCTACGCTCCTACAGGAGTAAAGGGCGTCCACCAGACTCTTGTTGTCGACGAAACACTTTATTTTGATCTTTCCACATCCAGAAACCTCACGCAATATGTTGGTGAAATATACAGCAGTCTCAGCGCATTCAAGCAGCACCAACACCTCAGCAGGTAAGATGGATTTGACGACCCTCCTGATCTTTCTTGTCTGCCAGAATATAGGACATCTTGCCTCACTAGCATCTCATAGGAAGATCACAAAACTTCCCTGAGATCCATTGCCTACAAGGTTGGCAAATGAGGCATCCGAAAAGCACTCTACAGTATATGACAGTCCTCGATCGGCCCCATTCTTGAAACGTATGGCTTCATGTTGTCAGTCTTCACCCTTGAGATCACCTTATTGAGTCTGAGCAAATCCGCTATGGTAGCTCGGTTGCTATTCACACTCAGCTCACACACATCAAAGGCAATATCTGGTCGAGTGTGTGTGGCAATCCAGTTGAGTTGTCCAATTAATGCTCGGTACTCCGTTTTCTCAGACTCGGACAGCTCCCCTGATTTTACTGCTGCCGATGTTTACTCAGCGTGACTGGTTTCAAAGATGAAGCATACTGGAATTGGTCGAGCATTATGCTGCCATCGATGTTGGAGATGACATTGAGACCAAAGTATATGAAGGCTTTTGATTCTGAACTGCCGATGAGCAATATTTGACTCAACCAGTTTATCACTTTCTGTTTGAACTCATGTGTACCAGCCCAAAGGAAGTTGTCAACGTAGATGCATACAATGCCTTCGACTTTGCCGCTATTGCTCCAAGAGAACAGCGCTGAATCCAGTGATGACACTTTAGCTCCGAGGGTCGACAATTGATCTTTTACGTGCAGTTACCAATGCCTGGCAGCATCACAAAGGCCGTAAACAGTTTTCTTTAGTCTCCATAACTTACCATTTGCATATTCAGGCGGAGAACGTAAATGAACAACTCTCTCAATGTCGTTACCTTGCAAGTAGGCAGCTTTCACGTCCATAGTGTGGCAATCCCACTGGTTGGTGGAGGCCAAAGAAAGTGCCAAACGCACTGCTTCTTTTGAACAAGTAGGTGAGTCTTTTCGGAGATCTACTGTGTTTTCCTCAAATCCTCTGGCGACTAAGCGGGCCTTAACAATAGGCTTTCCATTTTTCAGTTTTTCCGTCACAACCCATCGAACTGTTATGGCACTTTGCCCAACATCATCTACTTCCTCATACACATCATTATTCTGCCAGTTTGTAATTTCATTTTCCTTAGCGCATAATACGGCCTCGGAGTTGAAAAGAACAATCATTTCTGCGTCATCATCAACCACTTCCCATTCTCTAAGATCCTTCTCCAAATCTATCCAATCAGTGCTGCCGTCAGAGTCCCTCTTCAAATTATAGCAGTGTTTGTACTTTCCAGTGGCTTTACCTGCCCGATTCATAATCCTTCCATACACCAACTCTCCACTTTCTGAATGCATTCCCCTTATACGTTGACCAACAGAAACTTTGGGAGGCTGATTAATCGGTGGTACAGTGGCAGAGTGTGTGTCTCGCACTCTGGTGAGCGCGGGTTCGCTTCCTGCCAAAGTTGGAAAAACTTTGGGAAGCATTCACCAAGCCACTGACCACCTTGGCGGACACAAAGGGTGCTATGGTTGAACCAGTGTCGTATACTAGTGTGCTTGCACCCAATCGGCTTAAGAAGGGCCGATTACACTTGGTTCACAGACTACACACACATCCAAAGCCTCTACAATACAACCCCCCTGGGGGTAGGGGGTTTTCAAGAATTCTCCCCCAGTATCCCTGCTTGTCGTAAGAGGCGACTAAAAGGGTTGGTGGTGGGTTAGTGCCCGACCCCGTAAAAACAACTAACTAAAAATACGAACAGGAAGCCTCGGACCAGGACTGACCAAAAGTTGACGACAAAGGAACGGACAAAGGACGAGATAAAGATTGAGACCTGGAATGTGAGGGGTATGAATGATGAGGTGAAAGAGAGAGAGATTATACAGGTGCTTGAGAGTGCAAAAGTGGATATATGTGGAATAACTGAAACTAAATGGTGAGGTGAGAGTGTGAGAGAATGGGAATATGGGTGGGGTATATGCGCAGGAGTGGGTGAGAATGAGAGGGCGAAAGAGGGAGTGTGTATTGTTGTGAGCAACAGGTGGAAGGAGAATGTAAGAGAGTATGGATCAGTTGGGTCAAGGATTGTGTGGGTAAGAGTGAAAGTTGGACTACAAATGTGGGCAATTGTGTGCGTGTATGCGCCAACGCAAGATCGTTTAAGTAGAGTGAGAGAAGAGTTTTGGACAAATGTGGAAGCCTGCTTGGAAAAGTTTGAAAGAAATGAGAGAGTGTTTCTGATTGGAGATATGAATGGAAAAGTGGGGAATGAGAAGGTGGATGGAGTGGTTGATGAGTGGGATGTGCCTGCAGAGATGGATGAGAATGGCAGTGCTTTAGTGGACATTTGTGCTGGGAGGGGGTTGGTGATAGCCAATACCCTCTTCAGGCACAAAATGATCCATAGGTATACATGGCGAGTGGTGAGAAGAGAGGACAGGGGAATGAATGAACGGAAGGCAATGATTGACTATGTGTGTGTGGATGAAAGGATGAGAAGATGTATAATGGATGCAAGAGTATATAGAGGTTGGGGAAGTAGACTTTCTGACCACCACTTGGTGGTGGCCAGAATCAGAGTCCAAACAAGATGGAGGAAGAGAAGAAGGGAAAGACAGGAGGAAGTATGTGTTACAAGGAGGGTAGAAAAGTTACAAGAGGATGGAATAAAGGCTGAATATAGAAGGGAAGTGGAGGAGCGATTGGGTAAATATAGATTGGAGCAGATGGGGGACGTGGAGGGTGTGTGCAAGGTACTCACAGAAGAAATCTGTGCAGCATGTGAGGTGGTATGTGGGGTGAAGAGAAGACGAAAGGGGGTTCAGGGAACAGCATGGTGGACTGAAGAGGTGAGAGAGGCTGTGGCACAAAAGAAGAAAGCATATAATGAGTGGATGAGGAACAGGGGCGACGAAGAAGCTGAGAGATGGACGAGAGAGTTATATGTAGTGAGGAGGAGAGAGGTGAAAAGATTAGTAAGAGAGAGTAAGAAGAGAGTGGATGAGGAGTTTGGAAGGAATTTGAGTGCAAAGTGGAGGGAATGTAAGAAAATGTTCTGGAAGGAGGTAAAGAGAGCTAGACAGGGTGCCAACGAAGTCGGTGGGTGTGTGAAAGATAAAAATGGTAGATTACTAGTGGAGAAGGGAGAAAAAGTAAACAGATGGAGAGAACACTTTAATGAACTGTTGAACATAGAGAATGAAAGTAATGCAAGTATAAATGGCTGGGGAATGGCAGGGAGAAGGAGGGTTGTGAGAAGAGAGGAAGAAATCACCAGGATGGAAGTGGTGGAAGCAATGAAGAAAGTTAAAATGGGGAAAGCCCCAGGAATTGATGGAGTGTGTGGTGAAATGCTGAAGCATGGGGGAGAGATAGTAATAGAATGGATGTGGAAGGTGTGCAGATTGGCTTGGGAGGAGGGTAGAGTCCCGGAGGATTGGAAGTCAGGTATAATTATTCCTCTGTACAAAGGAAAAGGGGAAAAAGCAGTGTGTGGTAATCATAGGGGCATTTGCCTTCTCAGTGTAATAGGAAAAATATATGGTAGGATACTTATTGACAGAGTTAGGGAAATTACTGAGGAATTAGTTGGAGAAGAACAAGGAGGTTTTAGGAAGGGAAGAGGTTGTGTAGACCAGATATTCATTCTTAGATCCTTAGTGGAAAAGTTTCTAGAGAAGGGCAAGAAGTTGTATGCAGCCTTCATGGATCTGGAGAAAGCATATGACAGGGTGGATAGACAAGGTTTGTGGAAGGTATTAAGAATATATGGAGTGGATGGGAAGTTGTTGAAGGCAGTGAAGAGTATGTATGAGGGTGCTAAGGCTGCAGTGCGTGTGGATGGCAAACTGAGTGAATCTTTCCATTTGAAGGTTGGATTGAAACAAGGATGTGTCATGTCTCCATGGTTGTTCAATCTGTATATGGATGGGGTTATAAAAGAGATACAAGGTCGGGCAGTGGATGTTGGAGCGGCCCTAGTGAGAGAGGGCAGTGTTTGGAAACTCCCTGTACTGTTGTTTGCAGATGATACTGTGTTGTTGAGTGAAGACGAAGGGGAGCTGCAAGGCTTGGTAGATGAGTTTGGGAGAGTGTGTAAGAAACGGAATCTAAAGGTGAATGTGGGGAAGAGTAAAGTGATGGTCTTCGAGAGAAGTGAAGCCAGTGAGTGTACAGTGAGATTGGATGGGAAGGATATGGAGAATGTGAGTGAATTTAAGTACTTGGGCAGTGTGATGAGTAAGGATGGTAGTCTGGAGGGTGAAGTGCTCTAAAGGGTACAGCAGGGAAGGAAGGTTGCTGGTTCATTGAAAGCAGTGATAAGAAACAGGGAGGTGAGCATGGAAGTGAAAAAGTTATTACATGACAGTATTGTGATACCAACTCTGACATATGGAAGTGAAGCTTGGACCCTGTTGGAAGGCCAGAATTCAAGAGTGAGAGCAGTGGAAATGAGTTATTTGAGAGGAGCATGTGGAGTCACATGGAGAGACAGACTAACAAATGAGGAAGTGAAGGAGCGTTGTGGTGTTGTTGAGGACGTGATGGGAAGCGTTAGGAGAAACACGTTAAGGTGGTTTCGGCATGTGGAGAGGATGGAGAGTGAAAGATTGACGAGGAGAGTGTATGTGAGTGAGGTGGAGGGGGCGAGAGGGAGGGGGAGGCTGAGGATGAGATGGAGGGATGGAGTGGAGAGGTATATGAGAGAGGGGGGTATGAGTTGGAAGCGTGGTAGTGAAATGGCAGGGGACAGAGTGACATGGAGGCGATTTGTTTGTGGCCACCCCGTTCAGGATTGAGGTGTCTGGCAGTAGATAGATATAAACTGTGGGAGGCTCATCAATTGGAACCACACCATCTTTTGACTCATCTGGTGGATTGTCATTCAGCACTTGCAGAGGATCGTCATTAGGCTTCTCCTGGACAACATTGTTCTTCTCTTCACTGCTGACACCACTTTGAACTGTAGTATCTTGCTCTGGCGCACGCCCTAGACGACATATGTGCACTCGCATGTAGACACTGCCGTGTCTCACCAGAATTGTTTCCCACCTCTGCCTATTACAATTCCGGGACCATGTCACTCGTGACTGTCATTTCTTTTGTAGAATACTTCATCTCCATTTCGGATGTCGTTTAAGTCACTCGAACGTACGTTGTGCTGCAGAGCGCTAGCCAAACGTTCATCTGATTCAGCCTTTATAAACTCTTGTCTGGCTAAATGAAGAGCGTTCAAGTTGTCTCTCACAATTTTCAATGGTGATGAAGGTTCCAAGGCTGGAGGATCATTTGCGTACACATTAGGCAGGCCAGGGTTTTGACCAAAACCAAGTTGGTTAGGAGAAAAGTCTGCGTAGTTGGTGAGAGCATTTCTTGCCGATACTGCCCATGCCAAGGCCACATCCAATTCACACTGGCTATCAGCCATTATCTTCCTAACAATGTCACCAGTGACTGCATTTTGACGCTCACAGACTCCGTTGCTCCAAGGACTCCCTGCAAACGTTGTCATGATGTTGATATTGAAGGCTTCTCCCAATGCTCGCATTTCTAGTTGTGCCAAACACAACAATCCAGCTCCGAAATATTCCTTTGATAATGGTGGGCACACACTTATCCGCAATTACTATCGCATTACAATACCTGGTCGCCAGATCAACAAGGACTAAGAAATAATGCCTTCCCCAAGCTTTTAAATCCATGGCTATGGCTTCGTTGAACTTAGACGCCATGGGCAAACTGACTACGGGTCGGGGCTTGGCTTTCTTAAATCTGCAGCAGACTGTACAAGCATCAGATACAGCCTTGATAGCAGGCTCCAGTTTTGAACTTTTAATTCCCACATCTGTGATCAGTTTAATTAATTTTGCCGATGTTGGGTGTCCAAATTGCCTGTGAAGCTTCAAAGTGGTTTTTTCTACATCACCCCCAAGAGATGCCAACATGATTGTTTCACAAAATTCACGACCTAGTCATAAAGAAATTGGAAGCAAGTAATGGCCTGAAGATGAGGACTTCAAATTAATGATACAGTAGTTCCACAAATTTTGACCTGGTCACTTCCAAAGTTAATCAACATTTTTGCTTTTTTCATGGAACGTCTACTCAACAGCAAGGGAATATTGCAGTCCACAACATCAGTCACGATGGTTGCATGCATATTTCCAATGTAGCAGGGCAGAGTAACACGTTTGAGGGAAGAAACTGTGACACCATCAGCAAAAGTAAACGTTGAGGATGATGCTTCTTCTCTTATAGCTTCACGTCCGTAATCAGTGAACTCACTTAGATAGCAATTGACCCATTCAATTCCATATACAGTTGTAGAACACCCTGTGTCTAGAAGAGCACATCCCTTAGATTCTTCTACTGGAGTCTGTAACTTACCTCTACTAGCGGCATCATCCGCATAGCCCATAAATAACGACAGATGCACTGTTTCAGAATTTTCTTCTCGACTGCCGTCGTTTTCGTTTACATTCAGACAGTGACGTGCCCAATGAAATCTAGAATCACATACCTCTCCGTCAGACCCAAGTGGGTTCTGCCTCCTGCCAGTGGACGAGCGTTGGGGAATTCTAGCAGATATGGTTGAACATTGGCCACTACCACAACGTCGATCACATACTGCACCACCCCGCAACATTCTCTGTCCTCGTCGAGTACCTCTAGCATAAAACGTTTCCTCACCCTCAACTTCATCACTCCAAAATACTGGTTCGCCTTTCACCTCCCGGGCAGACACCAATGCCTCGTTCTGCCTGCCAATTTCACCAGCAAAAATATGATTCAGGGCAGATTTCATGTTTTCGTATGTCACCTCAGTTATCACAGACATCACTAGTTGTTGCTCACTGTCTGAAAGTATGCATGCAGCTAAGAGCAGAAAAGCCATCACAGAATTTGGCAGTGCCATTTCCTGCTTTGTAAATTTGAAATAAACATGCTCAAATTCTGTCATGAACTCACGAATGTTCATATCACCTGCTCCTCTGAAGTTGTACAACTCATAACACTGCAAACTGTCGACGTCCTTTGTCCACGAGAAATAAACCGTCTAATTTTTTCAGCAAGGTCTGAACACCATCCTTCTGCTTCAAAACCTCCACTTCAACCTCCGAAGACGCCACCCTCGCTGTTCCAGACAATGACAGGTGAATAGCTAAGGCTTGTTTTTCTTTAGCCAAGTCCGTCAGTTTGCACCAAATGTTGATGTCTTTTTTCCAGCTCTCATAAGCAGAATCATTTTCAAGTTTTGGAGGCCACTTGGTCGAACACGACGCCATTTTTCGAACTACGCTCTGCTACCAGTGTCAGACTAAGCAAACCACACTCACCGGCCTCACAACGTGAACTGCCCAAGGTCCCCGGTTGCATACCACAGGACCTTTCCGATGACGTCATCACTCGTGACTTAGCAGGTGTGTGCACGCGTACACACACTAACAACAATATGCAACTCGAGATATTCCAGATGGCGTCCAAGATGGCTGCTTAGTTACAAGTTGTTCGTATCTGAGCATCTAATTGACATGGAGGTATGAAATTTGGCTCCATTTCCACGTTTTTAGGTTAAGCAATGCAGTGATTTTTTTTTCTTTAATGATATATGCAGTGAAAATAAGTTTTTTCTCGAATAAAGCCACAAAATAATTAATTTTCAATAACTCAGCCACAAAAATACAATTACTGTATAGTCATTGGTTTTATGGATAATAATGGACATAGAAAGATTCTTCTTAAGGGGTATGTCCACTGATTTCAATACAACTCTGATTGTAAACATTATATAGCTTTGAAAACTGCCTTGGGGGGAAACTGTATGACCTTGTTCACGACACATAGATGTGTTGTATCCATTGAACTCAGGACAGCCAGGTTTCAAGAGGATATCGTGGAAAAAGTCTGTGTCAAGCTGCTGTGCTTGTTTTTGCGAGAGACATTGGCTTGCTAGCAATCTGAGGGAAGGGAGCTGTTTTTGTATAACTTCCTTCTATAACTCTGGATCTTTTAGTCCATCATACCTATGAATGACTAGCTCGTAGTCGACATTCTCAGACATTCCTGCTATGATGATGCATTTAACAGAATAATTGATGACTTGTGGTTTATGGTGAGTGTGTGACCAGCATTGCAAGTGAATGAGTGGATAGTTTATCGCTTTGTGAAGAAATATCTGCATCAAAGTTGTCAGCCACCACCTGTACTAAACGAGAATCACAGTCTGAGATACCAGTCTTGTTATTGTACTGTGCTGCAGTATGGGCAGCTGACTTGTTGAATCTTAAATTTTCATCATAGGAGCATGTGACTCCAAAGTCATGCATCCTGTGAAGAAGTAGTTTGGAATCTCTGATAAGTACCCCAAGAGCTATTTGTAGGTTTGTGGGATGGCTGTGCAATGGTAAAGTACAGTGGGGCCGCTCGGTTAGCGTTTTTTTAGGTAGCAAATCCACGGGTAGCGACAGGAAAGAAACTATCTCATAGCGATTAATGCTGCACAGTTAGCGAAAATCCGCTAGGCATTTACCACGTAGCGAGCAGGGGAGGCGGTAGCTCGATCGGTAGAGAGTTGGCTTGCGGTCCCATGGGACCCAGGTTCGAATCCTCGCTGGTGCAGGGAACAGTTTAAGGATTTGAATTTCATTAAATCAGGCTTTACTGATCTACCAGAAGACCTGCCGACATGTCGTAAAAATGACCCCGCTAATACCAATACACCAGTCCTGTATGAGACAGCCCTAGCATGTATTCAATATGGACGGTGGGTGTTAAGCGCCGAAGTGGTGACATGTAGATTGTAGGAGGACGACTGGGCCTTGATAGCAGGCTGTGAAGCCTATGCCTAGAGTCGGACACATTAAAAAAAAAAAAAAAAGTGGGCAGAGTTGCCAAGGTCGGAACCTAATTCAAAAGCAATACTTGGCGAATATCATCTGATCTGATCTTAATGCTGATGGTGTATGCAAGCCGACCTTCATTTGTAGCGGGCGATGGGCTGAGTTGCTAAAGTCGGACCCTGGTAACACTGACAGTGAGTGCGAGTCTATCCTCATGCTGATGGTGCACAGTTAGTGAAAATCCGCTAGGCATTTAACATGTAGCTAGCAGGTGGGCAGAGTTGCCAGGGTCGGAACCTGATTCAAAAGCAATACTGGGCAAATATCATCTGATCTGATCTGAATGCTGATGGTACATGGGAGCTGATCTTCATTTGTAGCGGGTGGATGGGCAGAATTGCCAAAGTCGGACCCTGGTAACACAGACAGTGAGTGCAAGTCTATCCTCAGTCAGTTCATTGACCCATTGCTTATCCATGAGCCGTGTGTTCATTCAACCCTCAGTCTCTCCATTGTTAAAGTTTTTTGTGACCTTCCATTTATTGTCTGGGGATTGAGTGCTCTATCATGGCTTCAACTTCGGTGGCTGCCCCCTGTTCAGCTCGAGGAGGACCTATATGATGGTTGGGAAGTGAGGAAACAGAGGCCCATCACATCGAGAATGAAGTTTGTTTGCATGTGTTACGACGTGAGGGACAAGAGAAAGATGAGGGATGAGAGATGGGGAGTGAGCAGAGTCAGGTCTGTGGTCGCTAGGTTGCTGCGGTACAATATCCACCAAGCATGACAGTAATTTCAACAATAAATAGCAAAAATGATTTAAAAGTTGTTTATCCATTAGCATGTTAAGTTTATTTTATTAGTGTTCACAGTAGGAATTTAGGGTTTCGTTGGAGTGTAGTACAGGTATTTATTTTTTAGCGGTTCTAGCAGGGATGAGAGAGGGAGAGTGAGCAGAATCAGGGCCGTTTCGCTAGGTTGCTGCGGTACAATAGCCGCCATGCACGACAGTAATTTCAACAATAAATAGCAAAAATGATTTAAAAGTTTGTTTATCCATTTGCATGTTAAGTTTATTTTATTAGTGTTCACAGTAGGAATTTAGGGTTTCGTTGGAGTATAGTACAGGTATTTATTTTTTAGCGGCTCTAGCAGGCTGCCACGGTATGGTATCTACAATTGATAACAGTATCGTCGTCATCAGCCACTGAGGTCCACTGCAGGACCGGCCTGTAGGTGGCACTCAAAACGAATTAAAAGTAAGTTTGTTAATCTTCTTTGAATATGTAATATACTATCTTATTACTGAAGAAATATGACGTGATATTAATGGTTAATGGAGGAAATTAGGGATATACCTGAAGGAGTCAGGATCATAGTTCATTGACCCATGTGAAAAAGCTTTTCTTATAACTAATCTCCAACTATCTCTCTCCTACCAAATTTTACAGTTTTAAATTTTTCCTTTACCTTTCCTTTTGGGGGAATGCCAATATCTAAGCGATACTGACGGGTGGAAGGTGAACCTCCCCGCAGTTACCCAAAGAAGAAGAAGAAGAAGAAGATTGTTTGTTTATCCACACACCGCGCATCCATTCAACTTGTCACAGTCTCTCGCCATTGTTAAAGTTTTTTGTGACCTTCCATTTTTTGTCTGGCTACTGAGTGTTCTAACTAATATCATGGTTTCAACATTGGGGGCTGGCCCATGTGGTGGTGGTGGCCCAGGGAAAAAACAGGAAGTACTGGTAATGTAAAAGTGACCGAAAAGGCCAAAGAAACAATACTGCGTGGAGGAAAAGAAAAAGATAACTTTTTGAATACTGTATGTAGTATACGTTTATCTTATTACAGTACTGTACTGAAGAAATATGACGTGATACTGATGGGTAATGGAGGAAATTAGGGGTATAGCTGAAGGAGTCCAGGACTGTATTAATTTTTTTAGGTAAGAAGTTTGCCCCTCGGGTAGCGATTTCATGGATAGCGGCCATTTTGGTGGACTAATAAGGTCGCTATCCAAGGGGCCTCACTGTATTAAGTTTTGGAGATAACATAGCAATCAAAACCATGACTGTCACTAACTGACTTAAGAACAGAAACAGTGTCAATTTCAGTGCTACATTTAGTTTTGTCATGGGGAGTAGGTTACACCTGGTGCTGAACCTGTTCTGACGCAGTAAGCAAAGGAGTATGTAGGTCACCAATAACTCTAAACAGAGTGGAACCTTTTTTTCTGAAGACATCTATACTTGCAATTCTTTTACTTGACAGTACCAAAAGATTTTCACCAAAGGATTCTGAGAGCTTGGCCATAGGCAATTTTCAGCCTAACAAATAACCATCATAACTTTGCAAAGTCTGGTAAAGCTCTACTGAATTCCACACTCTCAACCTGTCCGAGGCTAAAGTTTCACATAGGCTTATGAATGGCACACCATGATGACTTTCATCTGGCTTGGTTACTGATGCTGCTGCCTAAGACCTGGGAGACATAAATTTGGACCTACAGTCAACATGATATCTGTCATCTGCAGCATGCAAGTTGCTGATGGGTCCTACAACATTTAGTCTTACTTCAGCAGCCCAGCCAACCTCCCTCCCCTCACAAGCCTCAAAAATGGTATCCTTGAAACCACTACCATCTTGGGCTTTTTCGCACAGTCGTCAGAGGTAAGCCCACCTCTAACGTTCAGGGTGCATAAGATCTTTCACTATATCAGTTTCTTCACTGCACAATATGCAGTGCCTCTGGAAATCAAATTTTCTTTCAACAGATAATCTAATTCTCTTTAGGGGGATCTCAGGCAACTTATCTGGTTTCTCTTGCTTTTTGAGATGCTGCTGTATATGAAGGGAGAAAGAACGAGTACATGTTGTCACACAGTTTTTGTGACACTTCAGAATACTATTTGGATTTTCATTTATCATTTGTTCTAATTGTGGGTGAAGACCATCACAATATATCATGCTGCACTATATAATTGTCTGTATCCTTTTGAGACTTGAAGTGATCAGCCGTTCTGATGTAGCATCACACTGAAATTTCTATGAAAAGTAGCACTTCTCAGTTACCATGATAAAGTGCTATGACTAGATCTACTTACAACATCTCATACCTTAAAAAGAAGAAATACTAAATGAAATTTGGGTTTCATACCAACACTCCAAATGATATTGCTATTGATGATGCCTATACATTCAAGTATGGAAAGGTAGTTATAAATGGATAATTATAAATACCCCTCCATCCATGTGTGTTTAGAAAAAAGTGGTTATAATTTTGTACTGGCGGGAATAACAAAAAGTGATTATTGTGGAACTTGTGGAA
>JAGKTI010014899.1:0-11268 GCA_018397915.1 Birgus latro | reverse complement strand
TGTTTTCTGAAAAGATTAACTAAAAAAAAAAAAAACTCCCGGCGTTTAAAGGGGGGGGGGGAAAATGATTTTTTTTTGCAGCCTGTTGGAGGGGGGGGGGGGGTGGCGGCGGGATGAGTGTGGATGAGTAAAATTAAGTTTTTGTCCATCTTTAATCAAACTTAGTGAAAGGGGTAAGGGTTATACAATAATAGGGTATTTCATGATATACCCACAAACAGTAAGAGAAGGAAGAAAGAATGACTGATGGACGGAGGAAGAGAGTTTGGGAGAAACACACGGGAGAAATAAGAAAGATAAGGAAGATGAGGAAGAGGGGAAGGAGAAGGGAGGGAGGGAGGGGAAGGAGAGGAGGTAGGGGAAGGTGAAGGAGGAGGGAGGGAGGGAATAGTTGAAAGGGAAGAAGGAGAAAAGGGAGGGAGATGAATGTAGAGGAGAAGACAGAGGAGGATGGAAGAGGAGGGAGGCGTGACTTTTTTTTTTTTTTTTCCCCAGCATGTAATGTGTATTTCCTTTGCTGTTGTTGCTGTCCTTTTCTGTTTGTGGTGGTGATACTGCCTGCGTCACGGTTTGTTTACACGCGGTTTGTGCTGCCGTAACAGAGACGAACACTGCAGTTTTACTACGTGAGATATACCGTACACTTACTGGCTGGTTGTTGTTCAGTAACGTCGGTTTGTCTGGTCGAACAGACCCATCAAACACAAGTAAGCAATCTCCCTTGAAGGGCCGTCCCGTGCAGTGCACTGATGTTTCCTTGCTGTGGAGAGCGTCTCACCACATCGAAGCATGGGGGAAGAGTGTGGAGTTTTGGTTCCAGGATGGACGCCGAATTTGCGTCTCCACCCAGTTAACAGGGCCACCATATTAGACTTCACATCATCCATAATCTTGATATATGTTTACACAAAGCATTGTAAATGGTTGCCTGGTTTACAAGAAACCATTAAGCTTGTCACTCAGTGTACAGCCATCTGAAATGGAAAGAAAAGTAATAAATAGTGAGAGAAAGGGTAGAAGAAGGAGGAAAATAGAAGAGTTGACAAGGAAAAAAAATGGATAAAGGTGATGGAAGAAGTCGGCATGATTACATTAAGTGAGTGGATGATGGTCGTCATCACCTACCACCATCATTGGATGCTAAATGTTTCACTGGTGCAGTTATATCTTTCTACTCTCAGTACCCTGCTCCTAAACATTGGTATGTTAGAATTTCCCTCAGTTGAGCAAAATCGTCCGGTGTTGGCTTGAGGAAAATTGCTAAGTAATCTTTGGCATCAAGTGGTTAATAATGATTTGCCTTTTGGCCAGAGGGATATGTCTCAGCTGAATGGAATAATTTGTTTTTGTTACAATTCGTAAATAACCTACGAGTAGATGGCATTGTAAAAGGATCAACAGAATATTTATGTAATATACAAGCCTAATGCCCAGCAACTTGCAACACTCAGTAAAGACTGCAGACTCAAAGTTCCTTCCCTGCTTTAAGTGGAGCTCATTCGGAGCACCAAAACAGCAGTAAAACTGGTCCACCAGCACTCTTGCAACAGTAGTGGCCTCCTGGCTTTGGATGGCATAAGCCTCAGGTCACTTGATGAAACAGTCCATTGCCACACAGATGTATCTGTTCCTATCTGTCATGAAAGGCAGAGGTCCAGCAATGTCCACTGGAGTTCCAGACTAGTACAGCTGCAGTGGAAAATATGGGCACTTTTTGGGTCCATTCTTCATGCTTCAGTCATTACATGCCTGGCACTACTCTTCCACATCCTTTTGCATACCAGTCCAGTAGAACCTTTGATGCAGGCAATTCAAGGTATTCTTCACTCATAGATGTCCAGTGGTTATGCTGTTATGCATCTCCTTCAGAAATGGTGCCCACAACTTCTTCGGCAGTACCATCAACAAGTAGCTGTGGAGTCCATCAGGAGTCACTTGTGGTGCTGCAATTCTACACTGTCCAGCTGCAGAGTATCCCACTGAGCCCAGTAAGTCTTGGTAACAGGATTCACCCCAGAGATCCTCTCCCATGATGGGCACACCAAACTTTGGTTCAGGAACTTCACAGCTGGTTTGCAGAGGCATGGTCTCTGGCTCAGGCGGTTGGCATTTTCCATGATACATCCAGGCCAATAAGCATTCCTTTAGTTATGCTGCTGCAGCTTTCCAATCCACCGAGCTAGTTCTCCTTCAGGATTCTTCAGGGACTTCAGCCACCTCAGTGCAGCATGGCTGATAAGGATTAAGGAACCTTGAAGTCAAGGTCACTGATCTTGTGCATGTCACCTTCAGTCATTACATTCTACATGTTCGCCTAGATTGGTGGTTCTAGCTGTAATGCCTCATGGAAAATTAGGTGACGTGGGGAATATTCAGATAAGCCAAATTATATGTACCCCAGGAGAGGTCAGGGTCACAGGTTTTGTGCATGTCACGTTAGGTCATCACAGTCTATAAGCCAACTAAGTTTGGTGACTCTCGCTTTATTCCTTCATGGAAAATTAGATGACATCCAGAATATGAGGAAAAGTCACAGTATTTGGCCCCAGGCGGTGTCAAGGTCACTGATCTTGTGCATGTCACCTTAGGTCATCACAGTCAATAAGTCCAACAAGTTAGATGGTTTTAGTTTTAATGCTTCATGGAAAATTAGGTGACATCTGGAATATCCAGAAAAAATCCATTTTTTTGCCCCAAACGATCTCAGATAAGCCGATTGAAATCATACTTTTTTTCTGCATTGCATCCACCTTAAGGCTATACTGTAGTAAAATTTTAGCTTCTTAGCTTAAGGGGTTCTTAAGATAACATACTTGACCCACTTTTCTGTGTTCTAGATAATATCCATAGATCCGGTTGACGGATTGCCACCATATTGAGCCAAAAGAAGTGGACACCTATTCGACTAGGATGACCAGTTTTGGAGACTGTAGGCCAAATAGCCTTTGAAGTATGACAGTTTTAAAATAAATAAATAAATGAAAAATAATAATAATAATAACTAAAAACCGTGAAATTGTTTAACGTCAGTTTGATAAAGAGAAACTTCCCACAGCCACTGCCTACTAGAAGCTGAACTATAAAAAGACCTTGAGGTCAAGGGCACTCATCTTGTACATTTCATCTTAGGTCATCATAGTTTGTAAGTCCACCAAGTTTGGTGGCTCTTGCTTTAGTCCTTCATGGAAAAATAGGTGACATCCGGAATATCCGGAAAAGTTCCAGTTTTTTACCCCAGGCGAGGTCAAGATCACTGGTCTTGTGCATGTCACCTTAGGTCATGAAAATCTATAAGTCTACCAAGTTTGGTGGCTCTAGCTTTAATCTTTCATGGAAAATTAGGTGACATCCAGAATATCCAGAAAAGTCTAAATTTTTTAACCCCAGGCGAGGTCAGGGTCACGGATCTCGTGCAGGTCACCTTAGGTCATCACAGTCTATAAGTCCACTAAGACTGGTGGCTCTAGCTTTAATCCTTCATGGAAAATTATTTGCACGATAAACATGGCTCAATTTTGTACCACTTCAAGAGGTCGGAGTTGTACATTGGAGACAGTAATCAAGAAACAGAGCAACAGACAAAATGCACAAGCAATGAAGATGCTGACACCCCTGTTAATGACTAGTGAGGATGCCAAGGAGGTTGTGTAGAGTGGAGACATACTGGGAGGAGTTGAGAAGGAGAGAAGGTTGTCGAGATCTGTTTAGTCCTGTCTAGTCCTGAGAAGGGTGACGGTCGGACAGATAAGTTTAGGAATGAGAAACTGAATAAATAATTAGCTTTGATAGTGTTAATTAATATCCCATAAGCACAGGCAGCCTTGTAAAGCTTAATGAGGAGATGCCAAAGTATCTAAGGAGAGTGGGGATGGGTGCAAATATCATAAGGTGAGATTAAAATCAGAGAGGAACAGGGAGAGAGGTGACGAGGAAGGGGCGGGAGGACAACACCCTGGCATTTTTTTAATGCAAGAAAGAAGGAACCAAAGGCTAGAAGTCCGCAAATTGTTCCATAAAAGAGAGAGAGAGAGAGATCCAAGATCCGCTTATTTCGAGATGCCTGGACACTGCATTTGAAAGGCTGGAGGTCATAGGCGGTAGGAAATATAGACAGAGAAAGGCAGTTCCAGAGCTGACCTGTTGGGAGTAACGATTATATCTTGCATCAGAGAGGTGGACAAAAAAGGGATGAGAATTTCCTGTTAGATGAGTACAGGCACCAGCCGTAGTGATTGGGGGACTGAAGCACACAGTTCAGAGGAGCAGTGACCATTGAAGTAGCGATAGAAGGTGCAACAGTGCAGCAAAGCCATAGAGACTGAAGGGAACCAGCGAGATGAGGAGAGTTAATGAAACGAAAAGCCTTTGACTCCACCTTGCCGAGAAAACCTGTGTGGGGGGAGCCTCCCCACAAATAAGAGTTTTACTCTATACCGGGGTGGATAAAATCCGTGTATGTACTCAGCAACTGTCCAGGGGTAAAAGAAGTCATGAAGTCGGCTTAGTAGACCACATCTCTTGGAAGCCGATTTTCATAAGAGAGCTAATATGATCTTTTCAAGATTAATCCCGAAAGAATGAAAGCCAGCTTTGTTCAAAGATGATGCAGGAGTGAGCTGAGTATGATTAAAAATTAGTGGATATTCCTGTGGCATATCTTGACGGGTTGAAAGATGTAAGAAATGAGTTTTTGGTTTATTAAAAACAACATTGCTTTTACCCCAATCGGAGACATGAGGCAAGTCAGACATTTAGTGTGCCATAGCCTCATCCTTTATTTGCTAAAGTAACTGCTGAGAGGGACGGTACAGAAAGTGGATGGTAAGGTGAAGGGTGGGGTCATCAGTGTCTGAGTGAATAGGATTAGAGGTACAGCTTGTAAGGTCACTGATGAATTTTAGGAAGAGAGTTGTTGATAGGAGAGCATCTGAGGAACACCACTATTGACAGCCCAAGGAGAAAACTGGTGGCCGCAAGCAACAGCAGCTGCTATAGAACGACTAGAAAGAAAGCTAAAGATGAAGGCACAGTTAGAAGGATAGAAACCGTAAGACGTCAGTTTGGAAATGAGCGATTTACGTTGGACTCAGTCGAAAGCCTTTGAGATGCCAAGTGCAGTGGCAAAGTTTTCGCGAAAGTTCCGAAAGGAAGATGACCAGGAGTCTGAAAGGAAGGTGAGAAGATCACTTGTGGATCGTTACTGGCGAAACCAATATTTACGATCGGAAATAAGGTTATGTAAGGAAAGTTGACTTATTTTGTTTTTTAAAGAATAGATCCAAAACCCTTAGAAATACAGGATGTTAAAGCAACTGGGCAATAATTGAAGGGCTGGGAATAGTTACCCTCCTCTGCGAGAGGCTGGATGAGAGCAAACTTTCAGCAAGGAAAGGTGCAAGCTGACAAAGACGAAAGCGTTTACCTAGGCATGGTACAGTTCTTGAGGACAACAGAAGGGACCCCATCAAGCCCATATGCCTTGTTAGTACTGAGGTCAGTGACAAAAAAAAAATATATATAAAATAAAAATAACGTCAGCCATAAGGAAACCAGAGGGGGGAAAGTGATGAATGAGCAGCACTGGAATCGTCTAAGCAGGAATTGGAAGGGAAAATCTGAGCAAAGAGTTCATCTTTATCACTAAGAGAAACAGCTATAGAGTCATCAGAGCAGCAAAAAGGAGAGAAGGATGATGAAGTAAAGTCGTAAGAATGGTTTTTGGCAAGGTGCCAGGAGTGGGAAGAATCTGAGTTGGAGACTTCAGAGCATTTAGTACGAATGAAATTATTTTTAGCAGACTGAAGGACAGACATAGCATGATTCCAGACAGAAACATAATAAATATGAGCTTCAGGGGTCAGTTGGGACAGGTACCCTTTGAAGGACCTCTCCTTGTTGTGGACAGTGCGGTATGCCACTGCCGTCTGCCTCACCAAGTTTTCACTGTTATGCCGGCGGCTATCTTGCACCCAATCTCTTTACTTATGGGCAAAGGATCTCGTAGATTGGACGAGCAGCACGCAGTGATCATACAATTTCTGTACTACAGCAACGAGGGAAAAGTAAAGGGTAGTGCATGTAGCAAGCCCGGATCCGGGGGGGGGGGTATGCCCCCCGTTTTTCAAAGCCAATATATATTTTTTTGCTATAAGGTTCCAAGGTGGAGATAGAGGTGGGGAAATGTGAACATTTCTGATCTAAAAACTTTTAATGCAAATTTTTCAATTTTTCTGGCTCAAA
Organism: Birgus latro; assembly: GCA_018397915.1. Classification (NCBI taxonomy): domain Eukaryota; kingdom Metazoa; phylum Arthropoda; class Malacostraca; order Decapoda; family Coenobitidae; genus Birgus; species Birgus latro. Next base: position 5,028 of record JAGKTI010014899.1, on the reverse strand, counting down.
TTGCACTGCCATTTTGATGCTTTACCGAAATTCGTTAAAATTTTCAGCTTCTACTTGTGTAATACTTTTTTTTTTTTTTTTTTTAATGCATGGAAGAAGGAACCAAAGGCCACGGGCCTGCATACTGTTCCTTCCAAGAAAAAGCAAAAACAGTACAAAAGAGAGCCAAATTCAAGATCGTGGCAAGTCGAACTTCAGTACTGGCAACATTATATCTTAAAGTAAAGAAGACAGTGGCGTACGCCAATAACGTATATGTAACATTTCAATTTGTATGTGGATCGTGATAGACTGAGCACTTTAAAAATCCCGCTTTGGATTGAGTGGGAAGCTGTGGTCATTATAAGTGGCTGCCTAAGTCGGCCATGCTTCTCAACTAACCATTGAAAATGAGGCATCTATATAGTAAACACTACACCAGTCTGTCTCGAGGTTGTCAGTTGCTTGGTAAGCCTGCCGACGAATGTGTGTGTGTGTGCATTATTTAGGGATCGTTTAGGGTTGTGCGAAGTACTTACCCCTTTTATACTTTGCATAAAAAAAAAGAAACACTTACAGATTAAGCTCACGTCAGATAAAGAAAGCAGTATCCAGAAACAATACCGAGATGATATACCAAGATGATCTGCCAAATCCATCATGCTTTTCTCAGGAGCTCAGACTGGAAACGCCACTGGGCAACAGAAAAATCGAAGCCACAAACTATATCTTAAACCCTCGAGAAGGTGTGCTCAGATGGTCTGCAGAAACTCTTCTCACATTCTACTTACTGTTCCCGTGACTAGTGCTGGTGTGGAAAGGGCCAATTCTGCCTTGAGATACGTGAAGATTGTATTCAAAAGTTCCATGAGTGAACTTCGCCTCAATTCCCTGATTCTCATGTACTGTACATCCACAGGGATATAAAACTGGATTATGACAAAATCACTGACATGGAGACATCCTAGACTATGCTTTTCATCAGTCCATTGGGAAGCAAGTAGATCTTTAAACTGATGGCTCAGTTTACTCGTTGAATAGTCATGGATCCACATATTAATATTGTGGATGTTGATCATGAAAATTGTTTGTCAATGTCGTAGTTTCATTATTCATTCACAATCAGTTTCCGAAGTTGGTTTTGTCACACAGCATCCTTTTGAATCATACAAGCATACACAGTTTTGACGAAAGCCCAGCACGCTATCATCTAATCCAGAGGTGTCAAACTGGTGGCCTGCAGGCCACGTGTGGCCCTTGTAGAGGAAAAGAGTGGCCAGCGATGTCTTAAGAAATAATGGGAAATAACAGAATATCCCATAAAATTTGTTATATGATCAGATGAACAGCACCGTTAGGAAATATCTATTGGTAATTCTATTAATAAAAATACCATTTGAATAATTTACTGGTGAACAAATATGTCACAAAACTTTTAAATATTATCAATAACTTGAAGCAGAAGCCAACGCCACGGCAAGGGTTAGATGGTGTACCGAACTTCTCCGAACGTTTGAATATGTTGCGGCATTACCGTTTTATAAATTATACCGGTATTATTTTCATTCAACAAGTTTCCAATTTTATATTGCAAATTTGAAATTCGCATGCACGTAAAAGTACTAATAAAGTACAGTGTGCAAATATAGTTCACATCTGGAGACAGCATTTCGTATTTTGATAAATTAGGACGAAGTGCAATACGTAAACATAAACACGCTCGTCTAGTCTAGGCTCCCAGGGCTGCACGTACCACAATTTTGGGTGAGTTGATGCTTGCTTAACTGGTATTATCCTATTTTTTCTTCATTTATTTGAGGTCAGTGGTTATTGTAGCTTATAGTGAATGGGAATGAAAGTCGTTGAAAAGAGTAGTCACCAATTTAAATTACATGTAATAACACAGTTAGGTAGACGTGGCCCTCAGACGATCAACAGAACTGAAGTGTGGCCCTTGTAAAGGATTGAGTTTGACACCACTGATCTAATCAAAAGGATGATTTGTTAGCGAGTTGGGTTGGTACAGTGCGTCACCGCTCTGACACACACACACGGACACACACACTGAATACTTCCGGTTAGACAGGGGACTGTATACCCACTTTACCCCAGGATCTGAAGATGCTAATCACTCCCCCCCCCTTTAATAAAATGCTGGATTCGGCCCTGTGTAGTGAAGAAGTGATTGGCAATCCAAGAGGTTAGCATGTGTTTAAATGGAGGTTGAAACAGAGAAGGATTGTTAATACTCTTTCTGACATGGCGATGCTAGGAATGCAGGATTGTAGCGGAATATGTGGCAATGATTACATTATAGCTGGAGGCAGTAGCGGTATGTTGCACCAACTGCGTCCTACGAGAAGATGGAGATAGCCACTCCCAAGCTCAGCATGAGTGGGATTAAGGTGTGAGGAAAGGCTGCGGTAGGTGATGTTTATTGACAAAATCATGGAGGCGATGACCAAGTAGGAGAGACACTGAAACCCCCAAATGACTTATGAGAGGCACTGAAGTCGTGCAGGTGACAGATAGGTGACGAAAGTCAATAACATCATAATTAGTTTAGCTAGCCATGTAGAACATCGTATCCATTTTCTATATAAAAATGATTTCGTAGAAAATGCATATCGTTTTGGATAAACTCATCTTCTTTTGGGTGACCGGCTTTCATCGCTCTCCATAGTGTTACCAACTGACTTGTAAGTAAAGAAAAAAAAATCGAAATAACTTTTTAGGTGCTATCGAAACTTCTGCCGTCCTGGACAGAAGGCAGTGTGTATTTTACAGTATGCTATACTACGATGTAGATTTTACTGTAACATATACTATGGTTAGAGATAATTGTTAAAGGTAGATATATTTTAAAAAGGCTCGGCTATTTTTTTTTTGTAGATACGAAAAAATATATTATAATAGCCGTATTCTAAGAGGCAAAAAATGCTTTGCAGCATCTTTTAGTGATTTAATTTGCACAGTACACCTTAACCTCTTCATAAAATTTGCTTTTATCGTTTTAACATCGACGTGTATGCATCAACAATATACGAATCTACCAGTACTTAATGTCACGCTGTGCTCTGCCATTTGGCTCCCTTTCCTCAAATTCACCCCATCCCTCCGTCTCATCCTTCGATTTCCCCCTCCCCCTCAATCTCACTCAAATGCACTCTTCTCAGTCTCGTATTCTCCATTGTCTGCACATAGCCAAACCCTCTCAGAGTATTCCTCTTAGTGCCCTAGGCCACATCCACATCAGGACCACAACTCTCCTTCCCTTCCTCATTTATCTGTCTGTCTCTGCATGTAACTCCACATGCTCCTCTCATATAACTCATTTCCATTCCTCTCATTCCATGCCTCTCCAACAGCGTCCAAGGTTCGCTTTCGATAATTCGGGAGAAGATAACAGTACTGTCATGTAACAACATTCTTTTTTGTTACTTCCATGCTCACCTTTTTATTCTTTATCACTGCTTTTAGTGACCCAGCAACCTGTCTTCCATGCTGTACACTTAAAAACACTTCATCCTATAAACTGCCATCCTTACTCAGTGCAAAACCTAAGTATTTGTATACTCTCACATTCTTCATTTCCTCGCTATCCAGCCACACCGTGCATTTAGTGGCTTCATTTCCCCATAAACACCATAACTTTGCTATTATCTACACTCACTTTATATTCCGTTTCATGCATAAATACTCCCAACATCATTCACCACGTCTTGCAGCTCATATTCATCATCACTTAGCAATACAGTATCGTCAGCAATCTGTACAGTAGTACATAGCTACAGGAAATTTCCAAACCCTGTCCTCTCTCATTAGTCAATCCATCCACTGCCCTCCCTTGTATATGTTGTAAGTCCATCCACTTATAAGCTGAACAGCCACGGAGGCATTATACATCCCTGTTTCAATCCACCATTCAGATTTAAGAAGTCACTTAGGCTAATTCACTATGCATACTCACTGTAACCCTAGCACCCTCACAGCATTCAACTCCTCACCGCATTCAACAACTTCCCACCTACTCTAGTTGTCTTCCGGGTTCTTTGTCTGTCTGCTCTATCATTTGTTTTCTCCAGAGCCATGAAAGTAGCATGCAGCTTCTCTATTCCCCCTTTCCTTGGTGTAGGGGAACAATATTACAACCGACTCTTAATCCTCCGGGACCGGTCATTCCCCCAAGGTCAATCTTCATATCTACCTAACTCTCCTCCTTATATTTAAAATTTCACCACACACTTTGTCTACTCATGGGACTTTCTCCATTTAGAATTTATGGCTTCAAATACTTTCATTCTGCTTATCGCTTCCTCCCCACTCGCTTCTTCTCCCAGCCATTCCCTAACCACTTATACTAGCGCTACTCTAATTTCCCAAATTCAAGAGTTTCTTAAAGCATTCTCTAGATCTGAGCACATTTTCCTCCCTTCTCCACCAACATTCTAACATTTTATCTTTCACTTCTCTATACCACTTCTCTTATCGCTCTGTCTTACTTTCTTGACCATCCAAAACAGATTCTCTCATTCTCTTCATTTTCCACTCCGATTTTTTCACTCCACAATCACTGTTTTCGTACTCACCTCTACTAGTCTTTTCACCTCTTTCTCCATCTTGTGTACATAAAACTCTCATTTCCATCTTTCCACATTTTCCATTTCTCACCTTCCCATCCAGTCACTGTACACTATCTTCTCTTCTTCGCTTCCACAGGTCGTTTCACCTCTTCATTCCACCATGCTGATCCTCGCACTCTTTACTTCACATCCCACCTCACATGCTTCACATATTTCGTCTGGGAATATCTTAATATGCCTTCCACCTCCTCCACATGTTACAGGTCATATCTACCCAGTTGCCCTTCCACTTCTTTCTTGTTTTCGTTTTAATTATTATTATTATTATTATTGATCTAATCCTGTGTTGCCCCATGAGGAGCATAGTAGCCCAGGGCCAGGCAAACTGTGCCTGATATTTAAGATGAGTGTGGTCAGCCTCACTCATCCCTGAGTGGCATTACGTGAGCAATAAACTCCAACCATC
>JAGKTI010014898.1:8171-21124 GCA_018397915.1 Birgus latro | reverse complement strand
AGAGAGTAAGAAGAGAGTGGATGAGGGATTTGGAAGGAATTTGAGTGTAAAGTGGAGGGAATGTAAGAAAATGTTCTGGAAAGAGGTAGAGAGAGTTAGGCAGGGTGCCAAAGAAGTTAGTCAAGGACTGATAGATATAAATGGTAGATTACTAGTGAAGAAGGGAGAAAAAGTGAGCAGATGGAGAGAACACTAAGGAATTGTTGAACATAGAGAATGAAAGTAGTGCAAGTATAAGTGGCTGGGGAATGGGTGGGAGGAGGAGGGATGTGAGAAGAGAGGATGAAATCAGCAGGATGGAAGTTGTGGAAGCAGTGAAGAAAGTCAAAATGGGGAAAGCCCCAGGAATTGATGGAGTGTATGGTGAAATACTGAAGCATGGGGGAGAGATTGTAGTAGAATGGATGTGGAAGATGTGCAGATTGGCCAGGGAGGAAGGTAGAGTCCCGGAGGATTGTAAGTCAGGTATAATTATTCCTCTGTACAAAGGAAAAGGGGAAAAAGAGGTGTATGGCAATCATAGGGGCAGTTGTCTTCTTAGTGTAATAGGAAAAGTATATGGTAGGATACTTATTGACAGAGTTAGGGAAATAACAGAGGAATTAATTGGAGAAGAACAGGGAGGTTTTAGGAAGAGAAGAGGTTGTGTAGATCAGTTATTGATTCTTAGATCTCTAGTGGAAAAGTTTCTAGAGAAGGGAATGAAGTTGTATGCAGCCTTCATGGATTTGGAGAAAACATATGACAGGGTGGATAGACAAGGACTGTGAAAAGTATTAAGAATATATGGAGTAGATGGGAAGTTGCTGAAGGCTGTGAAGAGTATGTATGTGGGTGCTAAGGTTGCAGTGAGTGTGGATAGTGAACTGAGTGAATTTTTCTGTTTGACGGTTGGATTGAAACAAGGATGTGTCATGTCTCCATGGTTGTTCAGTCTGTTTATGGATGGGGTTGTAAAAGAGATTCAAGGTAGGGCAGTGGATGTTGGAGTGGCCCTAGTGAGAGAGGGCTGTGTTTGGAAACTACCTGTACTGTTGTTTGCAGATGATACTGTGTTGTTAAGTGACGACAAAGGGGAGCTGCAAGGGTTGGCGGATGAGTTTGGAAGAGTGTGTAAGAAACGAAATCTAAAGGTGAATGTAGGGAAGAGTAAAGTTATGGTCTTTGAGAGAAGTGAAGTCAGTGAATGTACAATGAGGTTGGATGAGGAGGAAATGGAAAATGTGAGTGCATTTATTTACTTGGGTAGTGTGATGAGTAAGGATGGAAGTTTAGAGGGTGAAGTGCTTGAAAGGGTACAAGGAAGAAAGGTTGCTGGTTCCTTGAAAGCAGTGATAAGAAACAGGGAAGTGAGCAGGGAAGTGAAAAAGTTACTACATGACACTATTTTGATACCAACTCTAACGTATGGAAAGCTTAGACCTTGGAGCAGTGGAGATTTATTTGAGAGGAGCATGTGCAGTCACGTGGAGAGACAGACTGACAAATGAGGAAGTGAAAGAGCATTGTGGTGTGGATGAGGATGTGGTAGGAAGCGTTAAGAGAAACGCATTGAGGTGGTTTGACATACAGAGAGGATGGAGAGTGAGAGACTGATGAGGAGAGTGTATGTGAGTGAGTTGGAGGGGGGGAGAGGGAGGGGGAGGCCAAGGATAAGATGAAGGGATGGAGTGGAAAGGTATATGCGAGAGGGAGGTGTGAGCTGGAAGCAGGGCCGTGAAATGGCGGGCAACAGGGTGACGTGGAGGCAATTCCTTTGAGGCCACCGCTTAAGGGATTAAGGCGTCTGGCAGTAGACAGATAGATAGATAGATAAATTCAGTAAGCCTTAGATATGAAGTAGGAGCGTGTGTCCTTGGTTACTAGTCTTACTACTGGCCATCAACTGAGCTGAAAGGGGTTATGGATCTTTGTTATGGGGTAGGAATGAGTCCCCTTGGTTACTAGTCAAATCAACCCTCCAGTCTGACTACAATTGGCCATCAATTTGGTTCTGAAAGAGGTTATGGACACGAATGAGTCTCCTTGGTTACTAGTCAGATTAACCCTCCAGTCGGACTACACATGGCCATCAACTGAACTGAAAGGGGTTATGGATAAGAATGAGTCTCCTTGGTTACTAGTAAAAATTCCAACAAATGCTGTATAGAAGCATTGTTTAGTAGCCTTGATGGGTCTTTGGTTCATTATATAAGTGCCTAGTGAGTGTGTGGATGAGAGAGATTGTTGTATATATAAGGGAGAATAAGGTGATGGTGATGATGATGGTGGTGGTGGTGGTGGTGGTGGTGATGGTGGGGGTGATGATGATGGTGATGATGATGATGAAGATGACAGTGGTGATGATGATAATGATGTATGTTCATAATCTTAAGTTAGTTGTGGGATGGGAAGTGTGTGTGATATCTTGGCTGGCAATTTAGGATAAGAAAAGTGGAAAGTACTGTATTAAGAATATATGGAGTAGATGGGAAGTTGTTGAAAACCGTGAAGAGTATGTATGAGGGTGCTAAGACTGCAGTGCTTGTGGGTAGTGGACTGTGTGAATTTTTCTATTTGAAGATTGGATTGAAACAGGGATGTGTCATGTCTCCATGGTTGTTCAATCTATATATGGATGGGGTTATAAAAGAGATACAAGGTCAGGCAGTGGATGTTGGAGCAGCCCTAATGAGAGAGAGCAGTGTTTGGAAACTCCCTGTACTGTTGTTTGCAGATGATACTGTGTTGTTAAGTGAAGACGAAGGGGAGCTGCAAAGCTTGGTGGGTGAGTTTGGGAGTGTGTGTAAGAAACGGAATCTAAAGGTGAATGTAGGGAAGAGTAACGTTACGGTCTTTGAGAGAAGTGAAGTCAGTGAATGTACAGTGAGGTTGGATCAGGAGGAAATGGAAAATGTGAGTGCGTTTAAGTACTTGGGTAGTGTGATGAGTCAGGATGGAAGGTTAGAGGGTGAAGTGCTTGAAAGCATACAACAAGGAAGAAAGGTTGCTGGTTCATTGAAAGCAGTGATTTGAGCATGGAAGTGAAAAATTACTGCATGACAGTATTGTGATACCAACTCTAATGTATTGAAGTGAAGCTTGGACCTTGTTGGGGAGACAGAAGTCAAGAGTGAGAGCAGTGGAAATGAGTTATTTGAGAGGAGCACATGGAGTCACATGGAGAGACAGACTGACAAATGAGGATGTGAAGGAGTGTTGTGGTGTGGATGTGGATGTGATAGAAAGTGTTAGGAGAAACACACTGAGGTGTTTTGGCCATGTGGAGAGGATGCAGAGTGAGAAACTGATGAGGAGAATGTATGTGAGTGAGGTGGAGAGAGAGAGGGAGGCCAAGGATGAGATAGAGGAATGGCGTGGAGAGGTATATGAGAGAGGGGAGTGTGACGTGGGAGCAGGGCTGTGATATGGTGGGGGACAGGCCGACATAGAGGCAATATGTTTGTGGCCACCCCTTATGGGATTAAGGCGTATGGCAATAGATAGGTAGATAGACAAAGCAGTATTGAAATTATACAAGTCAGTCAGGTTTGATACATGTTAGCTATACTGTGTCAGCTTTTGCTGTGGTGCCATCCCACAGGTATAGTACAGTACATCAACTGTGTAGGGATGTGGCTGACCACACCTCACCAGGGTTGAACCAGGGTGCTTCCCATGGTGAGGTGCAGGGAAATATGATGGGGTTTGGCTCTAGGGTGGACACCTCAGCTGCTCCACCTCACGTGCATCGCGCCATCCTGTGTAGGCACTTAGTCAACACACATTTTTGGATGTAGTGGAGAGCATTGTTAGTGAAGGTGTTATTGGTGATAATCTGTTAATTCCATAATAAGAGGGGATGGGGAGGGAGGTGAGGCATGTTTGTATAACTGGCCGGCTCCACTGCATGGTCATAATGCAACCACATGAAGGCATCCATTTCTGGCTCCTCACAGAGCCTTCTCAAACAAAACTGATAAAAGCATTGTTTATGAAGTAATTTGTAACTCCACAATGAGATTGTAGCTAAATAATGATTACTGTATGATAGCCACAACAAAATTAAATAGGCATCATTATAAAATTGTTTCAGTATAAAATTGTATTGCAATAATTAATGATAACATTAGTGTTGTATGTTGTAGCATATTTCCACAGTCCCCCCCCTGTGGTATCAATATTGCATTCACTAATAACAACACGTTTTGCCCAAGGATGTCAATTTTATTTTGTTGTGGCTGCTGCTTCTGACTGCATTTGAATGTAAACTCGGTGGACTTCAGGCTGAAATTGCTGTTCTTGCACAGTCCACTATCTTTATGCTGGGGTGAATAAGGAGTTAAGCTATGTTTTATACCTAGGCAGTGGAGCTGCCTGTTTATATCAGTGCTACCACCTGAAGGCATCATTTTCCGCTATCAGTTGCTGTCCTGGCTTTCACCTGGCCTTTTTTTGACATTGTATAAAAACACCATCTCCAATAACACCAGTAATTTTTTTGGAGGAGAGGGGATGTTGAGTTGAAAAAAAAATCAAAAGCTGGAAGACTGCAAAAAATACTCTTCCAAGGAAAACTGTAAACAAGATCTGTAAATTTTTATATGCCAGTACACATTGCATTTAAAAAACCTGGAGGTGATAGGCAGAGGGAAATACATAATTAGAAAGACAGTATCACAGTTGACCTGTTGCATACATGACTGAGAATATTGGTTAACTGTTGCATTACAGAGTTGCACAGAATAGGGTTAGATTAGTGTAGATTAAGTGAAGCAAGGTATGGTTAGGTTAGATGGTTGAACTGGAATAGGTTACATCAGGTTAAGCAAGGTTGGATTGGTAGGTTAGGCCAAGGAACATTAGATTGTGTTATTTGTAACTGATAATGTATCTTGTTTGTTTGTTGCAGTCAAGTTAGGTCCATTCTAGTTTAGTATTCCTACCACCAAACAGTTTTAGTGTAGTGGAGACACCTCTTGTTGTTGTTATTGTTGTTGTTGATTACCCCTGGCTTCCAGGCCAAGTAAACTCATTGATAACAGATAAGCAGTTCTTTGAGGGCCATCCTATAAATACAATACAGTACATACACAGTGTAGGGATTCACTACCCCTTTGTGGTAAACAGTGCCTCACCAGGGTTGGATCAGGGTTCTTCCCATGGTGAGGTCCAGGGAAATATGAGGAAGTTTGGCTCCCAGGTGTATGCCACAACTGCTCCACCCAGAGTACACAACACCCTCACATGCAGGCTCCTTGTCAGCCCCACACACCACTAAGTAAAAGGGTTAGTAGTGATTGTATATAACTCCTTACTACAAGAGATCTGTGTCTGTGTCTGTTAATAACTATCATCCAGTCCTTCATTGCCCCATCAAGAGCTAGACTGTTCAATCCACACATTTAACCAATTAAAACCAATTGTCATAAAAACAAAAATACCCAGCTGCCAATTTTCAAAAGCTGACAAAGGGAGGACACCCCAGATTTTGACCTGCGAGTTCTGTGAGTATGAGACAGTAGGTGTAGGATGGTATGTCATGTACCCTGCCAGCAAAATGCCACACCCATCAACCTGGCCAGTAATGTGTTATAGTGAGTGGCCAATCTTTTCCCCTCAGTAACATTATGTGAACAATAATCCCTGCCCATCCCTTGGTTTCAACTTTAATTGGCCAAATCCAGTTTTGTTTTGTTTCATTTCCAAAGGCTCCTACATGCTTGACAGTCTCCATGCAGCTTGATCTCTAGCAGCCTCTCTGTTCAGTCCCTTATTCCTGAGGTCACACACACAACCTCTATCCCAGTCAGAGCACATTAACCCACTAAACCACCAGGCATCCATGTGTTGGCTATACAGTAATATCGACTAATTCAGGCAAGTAAAACCATAAGGCATTATCCACAGTATAATACAGCAAACATTACACTGAAAAGTGGGAGTCTTAATATTAAGTGCAATATAATGCATGTACAATATACCACAGTCCCCCTCAGTGGTATTAATAGGGTAAAAGTAATACTTGTGTCCCCTTGTTGTATTTTGTTGTGGGTAACACCAAGGGGTTTTATTGGCCATGGAAGATACCATAAACCAGTTAGTGTGGTGATACTGATATTGTTGCCATCACCTGAGTTAGTTCTGTTTTATGCTGATGCCTTGTGGTGAGGTGGTTGTTGTATGGACACACTGTGGCCAACAGGTTATGAAGGGGCAGTGATTCTGACTGGCTATAACAGTGCCAACACATAAAGGCTCTGTGGGGCCTACCTCATTCTTTCTCCCATCAGATGATTAATTCAGCTTTGTAGAGACAGCTTGTGGTGAACGGGTTGCCAGTTGCCTGAGGATAGTTTTTTAGTATTACAGTATATTTGTATCATTCATAAAGGCTCCAGCAGGCTTGCATGCATCAGACATGGTCACCTAATGATGGCTCTGCACACTGCTCAATCTCTGCATGCATCAGACATGGTCACTTAATGACGGCTCTGCACACTGCTCAATCTCTGGCAGCCTTCCTATTCAGTCCCTTAATTTAATGATACAAGATACAGCACTCATTCAGCTGTTTACTTTGCTCAGGATAATTATAACAACTTACACTCTCATATTTCCCCCTTTGGAGTATAGGGACCCACACCTAGGCCATTGCAGTCCACAATATTTAAGGCTAGGGGACCAGCCTGTTTCTGTGGTTACATTTTGCTGGATAGGAAAATCTCTGGGTGTCTCTAGACTCTTTCAGAGCATAGGGGTATGAGGGTAGATGACCAGCCTACTTCCCTTGATGGCATTGCAGGAACTTTGATCAACCAGTGCCATGTTAACAGCTTTGAAGTGTAGGGGCCTATGGCTAGGCTACCATAATGCAGAACATTTAAGGATAGCAGACTGACCAATGTCCCTGGTAGCATTTGACATAATAGGACTCCCTCTGGTCACATCTTCAGACANTGAGGAGGGTATGAGGCAGGATGATGTGGTATTGTATGAGGAGGGTATGAGGCAGGATGATGTGGTATTGTATGAGGAGGGTATGAGGCAGGATGATGTGGTATTGTATGAGGAGGGTATGAGGCAGGATGATGTGGTAGTGTATGGGAGAAAGGCATCACTGAAAATAAGATAGGGAGCATATAATAGATCAGGACTGGTAATATTAGTAGTAGCAGTAGCTGGTGTTTATGCTTAACCCTCTTCTGTCTGAGTAGCATACCCATCAATCACAGGTAAACAACTGCCCCTAATGGATTGTCCCACTGGTTTCCTACACCATTGATGTTGTGTGTGTGGGTGTTAATGTGTCATGTACCTTTGCAGTCTGTCTATCTATCCCTCTATTGCCAAACACCTTAATTCCGTAAGGGGTGGCCACAAACAAATAGCCTCCATATCTCTCTATCCCCCACCATTTCACTGCCCTGCTCCCAGCTCACACCCATCTCTCATTTTATGTCATGTGGAACTAACTTACAAACAGGGCATGTGATGTGAACTACGTGTGTGTGGTGTCTCCAAAAAGCCAGGATAGAGGAAATTAGCTGTGTTTAATGGTACCTCTGATGGGTGGATGTTTGGGGTGGGGGGAACTTATAGCGTTGTGTTTATAGTGTTCAGATCAAGGTGTTTATTACCTTGCATGTGAAGTGAATCTGTAGTGTTTGTTTATTGTTTGTGTAGGATTGGAGATGGGAAGGCAGTGAGGAGGGTCTGGCAATGCGTGTGTGCGTGTGTGTCTCTGTGTGTGTTTGTGGATGGATTTATGTGGCTTGTTGTTTTGTGTGGTTCTGTTATATGGAATTGTGTGCCTCTCGTATCAAGGTACTCCTTATTAGCGAGGAATTTAGCATCAGAATATAAGTGGGCAACAGTAGTAGTGATGATATGGACATTGTTGTGTATGGTGTGCAAGGTTTGTAGTGAGTTTTAGACAAGATGGTGAGTTTGTACCCCTATAAAAAAAATAAAGGTGAGCAAGGTGAGTGCAATAATTATCGTGGCATAAGATTATTGAGTGTGGTAGGGAAGGTATATGGAAGAATTATTATAGAGAAGATAAGAGAGACATTGGAAGTCCTAGTGAGTGATGAACAGGGTGGCTTTAGGAGTGGCAGAGGATGTGTGGATCAAATATTTTTGCAGTGAGACTGATAGCAGAGTAGGCTTGTGAGAAGGACCATAAGGTGTTTATGGCATTCATGGATCTGGAAAAAGCATATGACAAAGTAGACAGAGAAGGATTGTAGAAAGTTTTGCACATGTACGGTGTAGATGGTAAGCCACTAGGTGCCGTCAAGAGCTTTTATGATGGTGGTGAAGCATGTGTAAAGGTTAATGGGCATCCAAGTGAATGGTTCACAATCGGTGTGGGCGAGCGGCAAGGTTGTTTGATGTCCCCATGGTTGTTCAGTATATATACATGGATGGGGCGATGAGAGAAGTAAAAACACGAGTAATGGAGAGGGGGATGGCGATGGTAATGAATGGTGATGGGTGGAATATCTCAAATCTGTTGTATGTTGATGATGCAGTAGTACTTGCAAATACCAGACAAGAACTTGGTAGACTAGTGCATAGTTTTGCTAATGTCTGTGACCATTGTGCCCTGAGAGTAAATGTAGAAAAGAGTAAAGTGATGTTAACGAGAGAGAAGGTGACTCCCAGTACGATGTCACAGTGAATGGAGAGAGACTGGAATTGGTGAGAGAGTTCAAATACCTGGGTACAGTGATGGAAAAGAGAGGAAAATGTGCAAAAGAAGTTGAAAGTAGAGTGACACAAGGAAGGAAAGTAGCTGGTGCAATGAAGGCCTTGATAAGAAACAGAGGCTTAAGTGTTGCAGCTGCACGAGGCTCACATGAAGGAGTGTTAGTGCCAACTTTAACATATGGATGTGAGACTATGGTGTGGCATGAAAATGATAAGTCAAGAGTATGAGCAATGGAGATAGGACTCCTGAGAAATGTTTGTGGAGTACAGAGGGTGGATAGGATACGAAATAATGTGATTCGTGAAAGATGTGGAGTGAGGAAGTCGGTGGACACCAGAATTGAAGAGTGTACTGCAATGGCATGGTCATGTGGAGAGAATGGATAACAATAAAGTGGTGAAAAGGGTATATCTGAGTGAATTTGAAGGAGGGAGGAGGTGAGGTGGGCCAAGGAGAAGGTGGAGAGATATGGTGGATGAGTGTATGAGGAAGAGAGATTTGGAAGTCGGTGAGGCTAGGGAACTGACAAGAGATCGAGCTGGCTGGATGAGTGTTGTGAGAAGAAGTGCATGATCAGGGATTTTGGCACCCCTTTTTAACATGGCAGCATCCGGATTGACTCTATCAGATACGTTTGTGTGAAGCTACAAAATGTGGTGAATGTTTTTGGCGTATCCAATAGAGCCAGGATTCTGGGGGCTTGAATGATGAGTGAATGGATGCATGGTCCATTGGATTGGGCAAATTTGGCACCCTGCCCTAGGGTGGGAAAGGAGGTCCAGATGATGATGATGATGCAGACCTGTAGTAATGAATGAATTAATGAAGGCAATATATATTTTTGTCATTTGTAAGCTTTCTTTCTGACAGTGTGTCATCATCCATCTCTCCATACACTCCACATGCCCCAGCCATCTCCATCTACCATTTTTCATCACATTACTATTACATTCAAGTCTCAAGATTAACATTCACTATTGTATATGCACTTGATCTGTTACAGTTTTAGTCCTTCATTCTGCTTCACCACTTAGTTTTCATCGTCAAAGTACTTCTCTCTTTACTCTTCCCGTGTCTGCTCAAACCTGACCATACACATTTCACATCATGCCATTAATCTGCTTTGCTCCTCTTCTTGGTACCCTGTTGGACTTATATCTTCACTGACTTATATATTTTTCCCTGAATATTTTACCATCAAATAATACTCTTCCTTGTGTCTTTTAGGTGAAATCATATTTGTATTATTTTTTAATCCAGTTTGGTTACTCTACTTACAAAATTGAAGAGTTGGTTTATAAGTAAAAAAGTTTGCAAGTTGAAATTCATTAATATTTGAGGCCAGGTATGTACAAATCATTGGTGGACATTGTGAACACTGGTACAAACTGTAATATAATGAAATTGTTTTACCAACTACATCAAGGAAATTAATTTGATCATTGATACATTGTTCTTAAGTTTTAATATGTATTATATATTGTTCAGTCCAGTTGTATGTAGATGTCATTGAAATAATACCTCTGTAAATACATACTTCTCACTAGCTGATAGTTTTAACTGAGTTGGCACTTGGTTTAGCTTTTAGTAATTACATGCAGGTTTATGAGAAGGTGTTTATTTATCAGCATTTTAGTGATGAAATATCTGTAAATAAAAGCTTACTGTATTTATGTTAAGAGATCTGGATTAAAATATTATGTATAGTGTATTAAACCCCTTCAGTCTGGTTATGTAATTTGATGTATTTGTCTCCCACCAGATAATTTAATACAGCTTCAGACATGCCTACAGTAACAGAGGGGTTAATGAAGGCTATATGTAACCCTTTCAGTTAGAGCCTCCACCAACTGAATTTAATTATCTGGAAATAGCATGATTAAAATGGAAAATATGTCATCAGATTGAGAGAGATTATAAAGTTGTGGGATTTATATTGAATAATTTTTTCTCTTGTTACAGGTTTTGTAAATAAAAAATAATGTTTTTTAAGAGAGTTTGTAAATATATCAAAATTTTAGAGTGTAAGAAATCATTATGTTCCTCAAAAACTAATATTCTTGCTCATACCTGACTCTGGTGAATAAAAACATTGGCCAGAGTTCAAAAGAGTATGATGCTAGAGTTTCCTACTAGAGGTGTCCTGAGAATGAGAGGGATATTTACTGTCTTGATATTTGCCATAAAAACTGTCTGCAGTTAAGTAAAGGAATGTATGTGATGTTGTTGTGACCCAAACTTCTCTGGATTTGGACCTTTTGGACTGCAGGTTAAATTTGATCATCTGCAGTCTGCCAGGGATAGGGAGGGACTTCAGGGATGTTCTGCAGTTCACCATTCCTTTGGGGGACAAGAAGGAAGCTAAGAGATGTTCTTTTGGAGTTCATCATTCATTCAGGGGATAGGGAGGGGATAAAAGATGTTCTGCAGTCCACCAGTCATTAGAGGGATAGGACAGGAGTTAAGGGATGTTCTACAGTCCACCATTCTTTCAGGGGATAAGAAGCTAAGGGATGTGTATAATGCATATATCAGTGCCATCATGTTAAGTTGCCCCTCTCAAGCAGGTGTGTCTATGATTAAGTGAATAAAGGAAGTCATTATAAACAAGAGATAACTCAAAATATCATTTTTACCATATGTCTCCATGGTTGTTCAATCTCTACATGGAGGGGGTTATAAAAGAGATACAAGGTAGGGCAGTGGATGTTGGAGTGGCCCTAGTGAGAGAGGGCAGTGTGTGGAAACTCCCTGTACTGTTGTTTGCAGATGATACTGTGTTGTTGAGTGAAGACGAAGGGTAGCTGCAAGGCTTGGTAGATGAGTCTGGGAGAGTGTGTAAGAAGCGGAATCTAAAGGTGAATGTAGGGAAGAGTAGAGTGATGGTCTTCGAGAGAAGTGAAGTCAGTGAATGTACAGTGAGATCAGATGGGGAGGATATGGAGAATGTGAGTGCATTTAAGTACTTGGGTAGTGTGGTGAGTAAGGATGGAAGTCTGGAGGGTGAAGTGCTTGAAAGGGTGCAGCAGGGAAGGAAGGTTGCTGGTTACTTGAAAGCAGTGATAAGAAACAGAGAAGTGAGCATGGAAGTGAGAAAGTTGCTACATGACAGTATTGTGATACCAACTCTAACATATGGAAGTGAAGCTTGGACCCTGTTGGAGGGACAGAATTCAAGAGTGAGAGCAGTGGAAATGAGTTATTTGAGAGGAGCATGTGGAGTCACATGGAGTGACAGACTAACAAATGAGGAAGTGAAGGAGCGTTGTGGTGTGGATGTGGACGTGACAGGAAGTGTTAGGAGAAACACGTTAAGGTGGTTTGGGCATGTGGAGAGGATGAAGAGTGAGAGATTGACAAGGAGAGTGTATGTGAATGAGGTGGAGGGGGGGAGAGGGAGGGGGAGGCCAAGGATGAGGTGGAGGGATGGAGTGGGGAGGTATATGAGAGAGGGGCATGTGAGCTGGGAGCAGGGCAGTGAAATGGTGGGGGACAGAGCGACATTTAGGCGATTTGTTTGTGGCCACCCCGTGTGGGATTGAGGCGTCTGGCAATAGATAAATAGACCATACAACTGATATACTTTACTATAAACTTGAGGAAACTGGCAAATTGGCTTATAGATAGAAGAGGAACTGCACTGAAATGTATTTGGTTTGTCTGTAGCAAAGTACTCTGGGCCACTCGCACATCTTGAATACTAAGCCACAGCTGCATGAAAATTGATAAGCCTTAGTTATTTGGTATGAATTAGTCTCCTTGGTTACTATAGTTAACCCTACACCTGGCCATTAATGAGCTGAGAGTGGCTGGATCTTTTATCAGTTTAGGCAAAATGCAACACACTCTGTTTCTTTCTATAATTTACTGTGATTATATGCCTTATCTAGTCATCCCCTGATCTCAGCTGTATAGGAAAGGAACCCTGGGCCAGATTCCCCAAAGCAGTGACAAAAAGTAGAAATTGGGCATTATATTGTAAAGTTTGTTACATGATAGTACAGTACTGTGATTCCTACTCAAAATGAAGCTTGGGAAGGACAAAAGTCAAGAGTGAGAGCAGTGCAAATGCAACACTGTATGTGAGAGGAGCATATGGAGTTATGTGGTGAGACAATCACACAGATGAGAACTGAAGGAGAACTGGTGTGGTATGGATGTGCTCGAAAATATTAGAAATACTCTAAGACAGTTTACCCATGAGGAGAGTATGGAGCATGCCAGTTTGAGTTTGAGAGTCTGAGGAGGAGGGGGAGGG
>JAGKTI010014897.1:0-20117 GCA_018397915.1 Birgus latro | reverse complement strand
ACCACCACTCCTACTACTACTACTGCTACTGCTAGTAAGACCCTAGTACCACCGGTCTATCACCACCCTTATCCATGCCCCAACAAGTAACTATTGCTTTTATCTGCCACTGCCAGAGAGTTGAGTTATTCTCTCCATCTGGGCTACATCACCCTCATCCCCAACACACTACCGTCCAGTGTCATTGCTAGGACTTTAAAACGGGGTGGGAAAGGGGTGACCAGGCATATTTCAGTGGTGACCTTGGCCACCCCACCTCCCTGGCTATGCTACTACTCCCCATCCCTCCATCTCATCCTCACTCTCTCCCTCCCCCTCCTCCACAGACTCTCAAACTCAAACTGACATGCTCCATACTCTCCTCATGGCTAAACTATCTTAGAGTATTTCTAATATTTTCTAGCACATCCATACCAACACCAGTGTTCCTTCAGTTCTCATCTGTGTGATTGTCTTGCCACGTAACACCACAAGCTCCTCTCATGTACAGTATTGCATTTGCACTGCTCTCACTCTTGGCTTTTGTCCTTCCCAAGCTTCACTGTTATGTATCAACTTTTGCAATAACATGCCCAATTTCTACTTCTTGTCCCTGCTTTGGGGGATCTGACCCAGGGTTCCTTTTCTGTACAGTTGAGATCAGGGGGTCACTTACTTATAGGACTAGATAAGGCAAATGATACCTAACCACAGTAAATTACTGAAAGAAACTGAGTGTGTTGCATTTTGCCTAAACTGATAAAAGATCCTCAGCCACTATCAGCTCATTAATGGCCATGTGAAGGGTTAACTTAACTAGTAACCAAGGAGACTAATTCATACCAAATAACTAAGGCTTATCAATTTTTATGCAGCTATGGCTTACTATTCAAGATGTGCAAGTGGCCCAGAGTACTTTGCTACAGACAAACCAAATACATTTCAGTGCAGTTCCTCTTCTATCAATAAGCCAATTTGCCAGATTTCTCCAATTTACAGTATATCACTTGTATGGTAAAAGTGATATTTTGAGTTATCTCTTGTTTATAATGACTGCCTTTATTCACTTAATAACAAACACACCTGCTTGAGAGGGGCAGCTTAACATGGTGGCACTGATACGTGCATTATGCACATCCCTTAGCTTCTTATCCCCTGAAAGGATGGTGGACTGTAGACCATCCCTTAACTCCCTCTCTATCCCTCCAAAGACTGGTGGACTGCAGGAGAACATCTTTTATCCCCTCCCTATCTCCTGAATGAATGATGAACTCCAAAAGAACATCTCGTAGCTTCCTTCCTATCCCCCAAAGGAATGGTGAATGGCAGAACATCTCTGAACTCCCTCCCTATCCCTGGCAGACTGCAAAAGGGCAATTTCATCCTGCAGTCCACCAGGTCCCCATCCAGAGGAGTTTGGGCCACAACAACATCACATACATTCCCTTACTTAACTGCAGACAGTTTTTATGGCAAATATCAAGACAATAAATATCCCTCTTATGCTCAGCAGGAAACTCTAGCATCGTATTCTTTTGAACTATGCCCAGTGTTTTTATTCACCAGAGTCAGGTATGAGCAAGAATATTAGTTTTTGAGGAACATAATGACTTCTTATACTCTAAAATTTTGGTATACTGTATTTACAAACTCTCTTAAAAAGCATTATTTTTGATTAACAAATCCTGTAACAAGAGAAAAAATAAGCCAATATAAATCCCACAAGATTTAAACTCTCTCAATCTGATGACATATTTTCCATTTTAATCATGCTATTTTCAGATAATTAAATTCAGCTGGTGGAGACTCTTACTGACAGGGTTACATATAGCCTTCATTAACCCCTCTATTACTGAAGGCATCTCTGAAGCTGTATTAAATTATCTGGTGGGAGACAAATACATAAAGATACATAACCAGACTGAAGGGGTTTAATACACTATACATAATAATTTAATACAGGTCTCTTAACATAAATACAGTAAACTTTTATTTACAGATATTTCATCACTAAAATGCTGATAAACAAACACCTTCTCATAAACCTGCATGTAATTACTAAAAGCTAAACCAAGTGCCAACTCAGTTAAAACTATCAGCTAGTGAGAAGTATTTACAGAGGTATTATTTCAATGACATCTACATATAACTGGACATGTTAAAACTTAAGAACAATGGTATCAATGATCAAATTAATTTACTTGATGTAAATGGTAAAACAATTTCATCATAGTACAGTTTGTACCAGTGTTCACAATGTCTGCCAATGATTTGTACATACCTGGCCTCAAATATTAGTGAATTTCAACTTACAAACTTTTTGAGTTATAAACCAACTCTTCAATTTTGTAAGTAGAGTAACCAAACTGGATTAAAAAATAATGCAAATACTGAATGGCTTCATCTAAAAAACACAAGGTATGATACGATGGCAAAATGTTCAGGGAAAAATACATAAGTCAATGAAGATGTAAGTCCAACAGGGTACCAAGATGAGAAGGAGCAAAGCAGATTAATGGCATGATGTGAGATGTGTATGGTCAGGTTTGAGCAGTCATGGGTAGAGTAAAGAGAGAAGTACTTTGATAATGAATGCTAAGTGGTGAAGCAGAATGAAGGACTAAAACTGAAATAGATCAAGTGCATATACAATAGTGAATGTCAGTCTTGAGACTTGAATGTATTTGTAAATGTGATGAGAAATGGTAGATGGAGATGGCTGGGGCATGTGGAGGGTATAGAGAGATGGATGATGACACACTGTCTGAAAGATGGCTTACCCATGACAAAAATAAATATTGCCTTCATTAATTCATTCATTATTACAGGTCTGCATCATCATCATCATCATCATCCGGACCTCCTCTCCCACCCTAGGGCAGGGTGAGGAGTAGCAATGTCCAGACAAGCCCAAATTTGCCCAATCCAATGGGCCATGCTTCTATTCACTCAACATTCAAGCCCCCAGAATCCTGGCTCTATCGGATATGCCAAAAACATTCACCACGTTTTGTAGCTTCGCACAAACATATCCAATAGAGTCAATCCGGATGCTGCCACGTTAAAAAGGGGTGCCAAAATCCCTGATCATGCATCTCTTCTCACAACACTCATCCAGCCAGCTCGATCTCTTGTCAGTTCCCTAGCCTCACCGACTTCCAAATCTCTCTTCCTCACATACTCATCCACCATATCTCTCCACCTTCTCCTTGGCCTACCTCGCCTCCTCCCTCCTTCAAATTCGCTCAGATATACCCTTTTCACCACTCTATTGTTATCCATTCTCTCCACATGACCATACCATCGCAGTACACTCTTCAATTCTGGTGTCCAGTGACTTCCACACTCCACATCTTTCACGAATCACATTATTTCATATCCTATCCACCCTCTGTACTCCACAAACATTTCTCAGCAGTCCCATCTCCATTGCTCTTACTCTTGACTTTTCATTTTCATGCCACATCATAGTCTCACATCCATATGTTAAAGTTGGCACTAACACTCCTTTATATAAGCCTCATGCAGCTGCAACACTTAAGCCTCTGTTTCGTATCAAGGCCTTCATTGCACCAGCTACTTTCCTTCCTTGTGTCACTCTACTTTCAACTTCTTTTGCACATTTTCCTCTCTTTTCTATCACTGTACCCAGGTATTTGAACTCTGTCCCCAATTCCAGTCTCTCTCCATTCACTATAACATCACACTGGGAGTCACCTTCTCTCTCAATAACCATCACTTTACTCTCAGGCACGATGCTCACAGACATCAGCAAAACTCTGCACTAGTCTACCAAGTTCTTGTCTGGTATTTGCAAGTAGTACTGCATCATCAGCATACAATAAATTTGAGATATTCCATCCATCACTATTCTTTACTAACGCCATCCCCCTCTCCATTACTTGTGTTTTTACTTCACTCATCGCCCCATCCATATATATATTGAACAACCATGGAGACATCGCACAACCTTTTCACACGCCCACACCAATCGTGAACCATTCACTTAGATGCCCATTAACCCTTACACATTTTTCACTACCATCATAAAAACTCTTGACGGCACCTAGCAGATTACCATCTACACCGTACATGTGCAAAACTTTCCACAATCCTTCTCTGTCTACTTTGTCATATGCTTTTCCAGATCCATGAATGCCATAAACACCTTATGGTCCTTCTCATGAGCCTTCTCTGCTATCTGTCCCACTGCAAATATTTGATCCACACATCCTCTGCCACTCCTAAAGCCACCCTGTTCATCACTCACTAGGACTTCTGATATCTCTCTTACTTTCTCTATAATAATTCTTCCATATACCTTCCCTACCACACTCAATAAACTTATGCCACGATAATTCTTGCACTAACTTTGCTCACCTATATTTTTGTACAGGGGTACAGTCACAGCTTTTTCCACTCTGCTGGCACAGTTTCACTCATCATTTCCTTCTTACATATCTCCAACAAGCACTTCATTCCACTCTCTCCACTACACTTAATCATCTCTGCATACACCTCATCAACCCCAGCTGCTTTCCCATTTTTCAGCCGCTTCACAGCACTCTTCACCTGTGCAAGTGTCAAGTCTCCTGGCACAGCATTCCTTCTCTACACCCCCCCAAAACCAATCATGTGTACAGCCGCTCTGCTCTCTCTGTTCCCATTCATCAAGCTTTCAAAATATTCTTTCCATCTGGTCCTTACTTCATCTTCTTGGGTTAATAATCTACCACCTGCATCCTTCACACCATCACATTTCTTTCCGCTTTCACTTGTACATTTCCGCACCTCTTTCCAGAATAACTTCCTATTTTCAGAGTAGTTTGCATTCATTTTTCGTCCTAGATCATTATTTCCCTCCTTCTTTTTCCTCTTCACTAGTCTCTTTACGTGCTTCTTGCTCTCAATATATTCAGTTCTTATTTCAACTGAACCCCTGTCCTGTAACCACTCTAGCCATTTCTTCCTCTTTTCCTCCACCGCTTTCTTAACCTCATCATCCCACCATGCCATACCTTTCTTCTTTGTTGTGTGTGTGCAGTGTGGTGTGTGTGTAGTGTGGTGTGTGCAGTGTGGTGTGTGTGCAGTGTGGTGTGTGTGCAGTGTGGTGTGTGTGCAGTGTGTGCGGTGTGTGTGCAGTGTGTGTGGTGTGTGTGTGCAGTGTGTGTGGTGTGTGTGTGTGGTGTGTGTGTGCAGTGTGGTGTGTGTGTGTGCAGTGTGGTGTGTGTGTGCAGTGTGCTGTGTGCAGTGTGGTGTGTGTGCTATGGCTGATGTGACCAGATTGAGTCCAGTCATGTCAAATGCTAGCAGGGACAGGTCAGTCTGCTATCCTTAAATGTTCTACACTATGGTAGCCTAGCCATGGGCCCCTACGCTTCAAAGCTGGTAAAATGGCACTGGTTGATTAAAGTTCATGTCATGCCACCAAGGGAAGTAGGCTGGTCATCTACCCTCATACCCCTATGCTCCAAAAGGATCTAGACACACCCAGAGATTTTCCTATCCAGTAAATTGTAACCATGAAAAGAGGCTGGTCCCCTACCCATGTATGTTGTGGACTGCAATGGCCTAGGTGTGGGCCCCTAGATTCCAAAGGGGGTAATAGAAGAGTGTAAGTTTTTATTATAATTATCCTGAGCAAATTATACAGCTTAATGAGTACTGTATCTTGTATGGCTAAAATAAGGGATTGAATAGGGAGGCTGGCAGAAATTGAGCAGTTTGCAGAGCCATCATTAGATGACCAAGGCTGATGCATGCAACCATGTTGAAGCCTTTATGGTACAAATAAAATACTGATAAACACCTCAGGCAACTGGTACCTCCTTCACCACAAGCTGTCTCTACAAAGTTGAATTAATTATCTGATGGAAGAATGAAAGAAGTAGGTTGTACAGAGCCTTCGTATGATGGCACTGTTCTAGCCAGTCAGAGCCACTGGCCATTCGTACCTGTTAGCCACAATGTGTCTATACAGTACTGAAATGAATTATAGGTGGGTGTTGGAGCAATAACCAGCTGGAACCACTGCCCATTAACAAGCCCGTCACCACAAGGAATCAGAATAAAATGGATCTAACTCAGGTGATGGCAACAAAACCAGTATCACCACACTATTGGTTTATGGTATCCTCCATGGCCAATAAAACCCCTTGGTGTTACCCACAACAAAATACAAGACATTTGAGGGACACAAATATTATTTTTACCCTATTAATACCACAGGGGGGACTGTGGTATATTATTACAAGCATTATATGGCACTTAATATTAAGATTCCCTCTTTTAAGTGTAATGTTTGCTGTATTTTACTGTGGATAATGCCTCATGGTTTTACTTGCCTGAATTCAGTCTGTATTACTGTATAGCCAACAAATGGATGCCTGGTGGTTTGGTGGGTTAATGTGCTCTGACTGACTTGGGTTAAGGTCATACAATGTGACCTCAGGTTTATGGGACTGAACAGAGAGGCTGCTAGAGATTGAACAGTATGGAGACCTGTCAAAGATGTAGGAGCCTTGATACATGAAACAAAACGAAACTGGATTTGGCCTGTTAGTGTTGAAACCAAGGGATGGGTAGGGTTTACTGTTCACATAATGTTACTAAGGGGAAAAGACTGGTCATTCACTGTAACACATAACTGGCCAGGGTAGCCAGGTATGGCATTTTGCTGGAAGGGTACATAACATACCACCCTCCTCCTCCTGTCTTATACTTATAGAACTCATAGGTCTAACTCCATGGTTCCCTCCCTTAATTAATTTGTGAAAATGGCTCTTTTTTTCTCAGGACCATTGGCACTGATGGGTTAAAAATGTGGACTGAATAGACTAGCTCTTGATGGGACAAGAAAAAGATGGATGATAAAATTATAATCAGACAGAGACTTCTTGCAATGAAGGTGTTATATACAGTCACTATTAAACCTTTTACTTCGACATGTGTTGTGCTGACAAGGAGCCTACACATGGTGGTGCTGGGCACCCTGCGTGGGGCAGATGTGGCAACCACCCGGCAGCCATATCTCCTCATATTTCCCTGCACCTCACCTTGGTGAAGCAATATGTACCACAAGGAGGCAGTAGATCCCTACATTGTGTTTGTACTGTATTGTACCTGTAGGACGGCCCCACACAACTACATATTTGTTGTCAATGGGTCTGCTTGACCAGACAAACTTGGGTTAGGCAACAACAATAACAACTAAGAGGTGCCTCCACTACACTAAAATTGCTCAGTGGTATGAACAATATATTGAAAAGGACCTAACCTGACTCCAACTGACCAAACATAATACCTTATATAACAGAATTAACCTAACCTGATTAACTCTGCTCAACCTAACCCATCTTTATCAAACCTTGCTTAACATAATCTAACCTACTGTAACACAATTTAACCATCTAACCTGCCCTAACCTTGCTTCACCTAGCCTAACCCCTTTTTCTACTCTCTGTTGAAATAGTTAATCAATATTCTCAGTCTTTCATGTATGTAAAAGGTCAAGTCTGCAGCTGTTTTCCTTACTATTTACTTCCTTCTGATTATCTCCTACTTTTTTTTTTTCCTATACAGTGTGTCCAGACATTTCAAAATGAACAGATCTTGAATCTTGTTCTTACCAGAAATTTTCCTTGGAGGGACATATTTTGCAAGCTTCCAACTTTTGACTTTTTCTTTCATACAAAATTTAAGGTAATACAGTATAACAACATAAGGAAAAATAATCTTGTGGCTAGTGCATACGGGGTAGTCTACAATGTAAATAAATGTTGGGAGAAAGCCAAAATAGCTAATTGTGTTGAAGAAGGATGCCTTCAGGTGGTGGCACTGATATAAACAGGTGGCTCCATTGCCTAGCTATACAAACATCCCTCAACTCCCTTCCTATTTGCCCAAAAGAAGGATAGTGGATGGTGCAAGAGCAACAATTTCAGCCTGTTCAAAGAAACCTGGGGCCAGAAGCCATAACAAAATATAATAAGACATCCTTGGGCAAAATATGTTATTACTGCTGAATGCAATATTGATACCACAGGGGGGGACTGTGGATATATGCTATAATATACATTAAATATTATCACTACCTACTATAATACACTTTTATAATGATGTCTAATTTTGTTGTGGCTATTAGCCTATATGGTTATTATTTAGCTAAGATCTCATTCAGTGGAGATACAAATTATCTCCAATAATATTATCACTAACAATGATTTACATGATTTTGTTTTAGAAGGCTCTGAGGCACTGGAGAGGGACACTTTCATGTGGTTGTTTCAAGTATGACCAAGCATTGGAGCTGCCCAATTATCTTAATGTGCCTCAACCCCCTCCCAATCCCTTCTTACTGTGGAATTAGAAATTATCCCCAGTAAAACCTTCACTAACAGTGCGCTCCACTACATAAAAAAACAGGTCCTGACAAGAAGCCTACATGTGGCTGCACTGAGCACCCTGGGTGGACCAGCTGTGGTGTCCATCTGAGAGCTAAATCTACTATTAATGTACACCCACTAAATTAATTATCGGCACCCCATGCTTCAATACTCTTTGCAACCATCACTGGCACAGACGCTGTGAATACACAGTAAGAAGTGGTACACCTGATTACCCCCCCTCAATTTGTCTGCCCCTCCATCCCCCCCCCACATCTCTTACTCTCTCTCTCTCTCTCCAATATAGTTTAATTCCCATAGCTTCATGTAGTGTATAACGAATAATTCATAGCAATGGACACAATGCTCGAAGGAAGATGTCAAAACAGCAAGGCATTATCCACTAGATAATATAGAATTCAAAGCACTATTTGCTTGGCACCCATTATACCTGAGGTTACCACCTTAGGATTTTCCTACACACAATGATACAGTGACAACCACCATTAGCATTTTAAGAATGAATTGATGACACAGTACATCATCCTAACTGTCCCATTCATACAACACCCCAAGAACAACACATGCTCCAGTATGTATCCTAATGTTGCTATAATATTAACCCCATCAATGCAGCTGTGGTTCCGTGGGTTTGAGTGCTCTGCTCTGACCGAAGAGTCAACCCAAGAGTCATGGTACACATCAGGAAGGGCATCCAGTCATAAAGTACTATAAGCTCCAAACCAAAGTCCTCTACCCAGAGACAACGCCTTAGCCCTTAATGAAAAAAGTGGGGACACAGCATGACCCCCCCACCCAAAAAAAAAGAAAAAAAATGAGAATGTAGTAGTGCATGGGTTATGAAACTGAGAATGGTATATCACCATTTGACAAAGGTGATAGCAACAATGCTGAGGGGGTGACTGGTAGGCACATTTGTTAATTTAGGATAGGCTTTTACCTCACACAGTTCTCAATTTGCACATTGAATGAGCATTAGGAGTTTTAATGTTGATTCTAAATCTGATCTACATTAAACATAAACATCCTCATTAATAAGTTTCATGAAAACTATGTTGATACTCAAACTCTCTAAGTAACATAAAAGGCAGTGATAAGTAATAAACAAATTAAACTGCATAGTAATCATTGTTACAAAGCCTCCATTGCCACTATGCAGACCTATGGCTCAGCAGATCAGGGATACCAACCAAGCACGTTAACTCAGATATTTTCAGATCCTTCGTCCAGCATGTCAAACTTTACTGTGCTAAAAGAGTGCCGATAATTTATTTAGAGGATGCACAGTACTACCCCGCACCTGGCTGTGGGAAGGACTCCGGTCTGACCCTGGTGAGGCACTAAGATAATGTCAAAATGATCGGATCATGAATTTGGCACTCTGTTATCTTGTTTTTGCTCTTTCTTGGAGGGAACAATCTGCAGGCTCCTGACCTTTGGTTCCTTCTTCCTTTCATAATAAAAATAAATTAAAAAAATAAAGAAATGCTGGATCCCTACATGTTTTATGTACAGTACTTTACTGTAGCTGTGGGACTGCCCCACAGAAGCAGCTGCTTCCCTGTAGTTGATGGGACTGCTTGGCCAGACAATCCAGGAATTAGCAATAACAACTGCCTGGCAAAAACAAAAATAAACTAAAGTGGAGGAAACCTGAATTTTTTTTCACAATTTTAATACTGCTTATCTATTTCCAGATGCCTTAATCCCATAAGAGGTGGTTCAAATCATCTCCATGTCACCCTGTTCCCTGCCATTTCATTGCCTTGCTCCCAGCTCATACCCCCCTCTCTCATATCTCTCCACTTCATCTCTCCATCTCATCCTTGGCCTCCCCCTCCCTCTCCCCCCTCCACCTCACTCACATACACTCTCCTCATCAGTCTCTCACTCTCCATCCTCTCCACATGGCCAAACCACCTCAATATGTTTCTCCTAATGCTTCCTATCACATCCACATCCACACCACAATACTCCTTCACTTCCTAATTTGTCAGTTTGTCTCTCCATGTGACATCACATGCTCCTCTCAAATAAATCTCCACTGCTCCTAGGTCTAAGCTTCACTTCCATATGTTAGAGCTGGTATCACAATAGAGTCATGTAGTAACTTTTTCCCTTCCATGCTCACTTCCCTGTTTCTTATCACTGCTTTCAAGAAACCAGCAGCCTTTCTTCCTTGTACCCTTTCAAGCACTTCACTCATCTAACTCATCACATAACCCAAGTGCGTAAACGCACTCACATTTTCCATTTCCTCCTCATCCAACCTCATTGTACATTCACTGACTTCACTTCTCTCAAAGACCATAACTTTACTCTTCCCTACATTCACCTTTAGATTCCGTTTCGTACACGCTCTTCCAAACTCATCCACCAATCCTTGTGGCTCCCCTTCGTCTTCACTTAACAACACAGTATCATCTGCAAACAACAGCAGAGGGATTTTCCAAACACTCCCCTCTCTCACTAGGGCCACTCCAACATCCACTGCCCTACCTTGTATCTCTTTTACAACCCCATCCATATACAGATTGAACAACCATGGAGACATGACAATCCTTGCTTCAATCCAACCTTCAAACAAAAAAATTCACTCAGTTCAATATCCACACACACTGCAGCCTTAGCACCCTCATACATACTCTTCACTGCCTTCAACAACTTCCCATCTACTCCATATATTCTTAATACTTTCCACAGTCCCTGTCTACCCACCCTGTCATATCCTTTCTCCAAATCCATGAAGGCTGCATACAACTTTTCCCTTCTTTAGAAACTTTTCCACTAAAGATCTAAGAATGAATATCTGATCTACACAACCTCTTCCTTTCCTTAAACCTCCCTGTTCTTCTCCAACTAATTCCTCTGTCAATAAATATCCTACCATATACTTTTCCTATTACACTAAGATGACAAATGCCCCTATGATTAACACACACTTCTTTGTCTCCTTTTCCTTCGTACTGGGGAATAATTATACCTGACTTCCAGTCTTCCGGGACTTTACCTTCCTTCCAGGCCAATCTGCACATCTTCCACATCCATTCTATTACTATCTCTCCCTGATGCTTCAGCATTTCACCACACACTCCATCAATTCCTGGGGCTTTCCCCATTTTAACTATCTTCATTGCTTCCACAACTTCCATCCTACTGATTTCTTCCTCTCCTCTCACATCCCTCCTTTTCCCAGCCATTCCCCAGCCACTTATATTTGCATTACTTTCATTCTCTATGTTCAACAATTTCTTAAAGTGTTCTCTCCATTTGCTCACTTTTTCTCCCTTATCCACTAGTAATCTACCATTTTTAACTTTCACTCCTCGACTAACTTCTTTGGCACCCTGTCTAACTCTCTTTACCTCTTTCCAGAACATTTTCTTACATTCCCTGCACTTTACACTCAAATTCCTTCCAAATTCCTCATCCACTCTCTTCTTGCTCTCTCTTACTAATCTTTTCACCTCTCTCTTCCTCTCTACATATAACTCTCTCATCCATTTCTCAACTTCTACTACGCCCGTTTCTCATCCATTCACTACATGCTTTTTTCTTTTGTGCCACAGCCTCTCTCACCTCTTCATTCCACCATGCTGTTCCATGCACCCCCATTTGTCTTCTCTTCACCCCACACACCACCTCACACGCTGCACAGATTTCTTCTGTGAATATCTTCCACACACCTTCCACGTCCCCCATCAGCTCCAATCTATATTTACCCAATCGCTCCTCCACTTCCATTTTATATTCTGCCTTTTTTCCATCGCATCATATGTATATATAAATAAATGATACACATTCTTGGATAAAAGTATGTGGATAGATGGGTAGATGGATAGATAAACATATGGATAGATAGACAAAGTGATGAATGGATGGACAGAATGATAAAGACAGATGGATACTTATATAGATACAATTGTATATACATAAAGATAGACATAGAAAGACAGACACAGATAATTAAAGTCCAAAAGACATAACAAGACAAATAGACAGACAGATTGATAGATTGATAGATAGTCAGACAGATAGATAGACAAATAAAGAGACAAATAGATAGATATAAATAAGTGCATATTACATTTCTTTAACACTATATTGGCCTAGACTTTCATCCTCTTGCAATGTAATGCTATGGCTATACAGTATATACTTTCTGTAGCACTTCTTCGTGACTAGCATTACATCCTAGTGTTAATCTACTGCTACATCTCAGCAGTGAGGATGGAGAGATGGCAATTATAGGCCAAGTTAATGTGAAAGGAGTATAGTGTTTAAAATATCTATACTAATATTACCCTGTAAAAATCCCATGTGAAAAGTACACGAAAAACTGTCTTTTTAGAGAGAGAGAGAGAGAGAGAGAGAGAGAGAGAGAGAGAGAGAGAGAGAGAGATAATGACCATCCTACTTCTCTTGGTGGCAATACATGATAGAAAAACCCCCTGGTCACATTTTGGGGATTCAAACCTATGCATGGCTGTCACTCCAACTGGGATACCTTAGAGGGCTGAGTGATGGCTTTATCTAAGTCTGCTACATTAATCCAACCAGCTCCACTTACTTTTAATGCAAGGAAGCAGGAACCAAAGGCAAGAACCCCATAACACTGGTCCAAGAAAAAATAAAAATCAAGATAACAAAGAGCCAAATTCAAGATCCGTTCATTTTGAGATGCCTGGACACAATGAGTTAGAATGGAGGTAATAGGCAGAGAGAAATACTGACAAAGGAAGATAGTTGCAGAGTTGACCTGTTGCATATATGAAGGACTGGGAGTAATGGTTAACCCTTGCATGAGAAGGTTGGACAGAAAAGAGACGTGAGTTTGTTGCTAGATGGGTACTACATAAGGACACTTCTGTTGGGATCCACACGAAGTTAACAAAAGAGAAAAAGATGTGCTGATACTAAGATACCTGGACACATTTTTAAAAGACTGAAGGTCATAGCCAGTGGGAAAGACATGGGGAAGGCAACTGTGTATCGAGACAGACAGATGCACAAATGGTTAGTGTGCAGATGGATGAATGGGTGACTGGATGAAGATGTACACAGAGATGGATGAATGGACAGTTCAATATACAGACATATATACTAACATGCATCATAATAATAATAATAATAACAATAAAACAATAATAACAATACCAATTGATAATAATCATCTATCAATATCAATAATAATAACAATAATAATGAAAATAGCATCAACTAGACTTCTTTTCTCATGTAAAGAGGAGAGACTGGATCCAGAGAACAAACATTAAAATAATAATAATAATAATAATAACAATAACAGTATAATCATAATAATGGTAATAATAATAATAATAAAATACAGATTAATGGAAACAGACTGAGATACATATAACAAAGATACACAACAAATCAATCCAGTTTGACACCCACAACAAAATACTTCAATCTGGTTAATGACAGTCTGACTTATAATTTTCCAATTTTTATACTGTGGTAAAGCATAACAGACTGAAACATGGATGACATAAAAACCATTAAGAAAAAATAATTCCACATATTGTACTTTTATACTACCATGAAAATTTTATTGAACCACTGATAATTTCACTTGCTATATGCAATTACTGTGCTGCAATGATGATGATGATGATTATTTAACTCTCATCCCACACTGTTTTCTTGCTCTCTGGACTCTATTTCACTCCAACCTTGTGTGGGTAGAGGTCTGGATGATGATGATGATGATGATGATTAAGACAATGATAACCAAAGATGATGATGATTTTTATTATTTCTCACCCCACACATCAAGCCAGCTGTTATGATATACAGAAATACAGGATGTCCTCAGAGGAAAGGGCATAACTTTTAAAACAGACATATGAAGGAATTCCAGTTAAAGAAAAAATGCTACCGTATATCAACATGGGTTCAAATCTCAGTCATTATGGAGCTAAATTTACTGATAACCTTATGGGTGAATTAAGAAACCATTTTTGTCCATATGATCATTAATAACTGTAGCTCCAAAACAGTACAGATTTAGAGTCCTCTTGATAAAATATTTTTTGTTTATGAATCCCTCCTCTTTCATTTCCCAAACTTGAGTGTGACCTCAAGGATACGGCACTGAATAGGGAGCTGCCAGAGACTGAGCAGCACGGACAGCCACGATTAGGTGACCAAAGCTGAGGCATACAAGCATGCTGGAGCATTTATAAACAATACAATATAATGTCGAGGTATAAAAATTGTGGGATGCTATATATACTATTAGGCAGGACACTCAGCTGCAAGTATAACAGAATCAAAGTCTAAACTGAGACTCACAAGTTTTTAAGAAATGACATAATGCATATCAGAGTTTTTCTTCTACACGCTCCAATCCAAAAGTCCTCTATCCAGGGACAATGCCTTAGCCCTTCGGGGATACCAGGCGTAAAAACAAAATCAGCTGGTTATACAAATGTCTCAACTTCCTCCCAATCCCAAGGAAGGATCGACTGATTTGACTAAGTGGCTGAAATACTGCTGATGGTGCATGTGTCAGGGTCTAGCCATCAGAGCTGAAAGGATGGTGGACTGCAGGATAAGGAAAACTTTAGCCATCAATCTACTGGGTGATTGAAGAGTTGAGAGAAAGGATGGGACTTGAATGTACTGTTGCTGTGATAAGGAAGGGTAGACTGAGATGATTTGAGGATGTTGGGGGGTCTTGAATGTATTGTTTTTGAGAGCAGGAAGGACAGATTGAGATGGTTTAGAGGATGTTGAGGGCTCAGTCAAGTCCACCTTCTTAAGTATAAACACAAAGCTGCCTCACAAGACCTTTCACACAAGTTCCACACAGGGTTAATTAGAGCATTCATTCCCTCTTGCTCCCTGGCTATGCAAACTGAGCTTTTAGTGTGACTTGTTGCAAATGCATGCACTCACTGCAACATGTCTCAACTCCATGCATGCAAACACAGCATCCAAAGAATCAGATTCTGCTAGGTTAAGAAGAGTCAGTTCCTGTGTTAATACTGAAGGTAATATTCTTGTCGGATAAAGAAGCTCCCGAGCACCTTTTCCTTATTGGTTTATTACTGCATGTGTCAGTGTAATAAATGCTCTGATCTTATACAAAAGGAATAAATATGATACAAAAGACTAGTAAGGTGCAGCAAGCAAAATAAATCACTGAGAAAGAAGTGTTCATAAGCTTCCTCACCCTTTAAGAATACTGACCTGGGTGGACATGGGTGGATAGGGAATTATTTTTGAACTGTTATCCACAAAAAAAAATAATAATAATAATAAAAAAAAAATCAATGAATGTTCGGTTCCCCATCTCTCTCTGTCAACTAAGTAACCTCTGATATTAATTTTAAAATATTAATGGCAAGTTTTGAAGCTGTATACATGGACATCAAACTTATATGGCAGTTTATCAAGCAAGGATGGGATGAGGTAGACTTATGTGGCAGGAATATACATAACAGGCAGGAAGGGAGAGTACTTATAGATGAAAAGAACTGGACGATATGGTAAGTTGTACTGTATCGTTTATAATCATATTGTTTATAAGGGCACCAACATATTAGTGTGCATCACCCTTGGTCATCAAACATTGGCTCTTCACGCTACTCAATCTCTGGCAGCCTCTCTCATTTATAAAGGCTCCAACATACTATCATGTGTCAGCCTTGGTCACCTAATAATGGCTCTCCATGCTGCTCGATCTCTGGCAGCCTCCCTACTCAGTGCCTTATCCCTAACGTCACACTCTATGACCTTGTCTCAAATCTCTTTCAGTCAGCCTTTCACAACCCTATCTCTGATATTCACACTTCTCACTTTCCACACCCAGCAGCACCAATATAACATTATACTGTACATTCCTCAACTCCCTCCCTGTCCCCCCTAACATCTAAACACCTAAATGTATACATCATCACCATCATTGTCATCATCATCACTGTCACTATCACTATCAGCACCACTGTCATCATCATCACTGTTATCATCATCCTCAATGTTATCATCATCATCATCATCAACATCAAAGTAATCATCATCATCACCATCACTGTCATCGTCATCATCATCATCATCCAGACATGTTTTTTGACTTAAGAATAAAAAAAAAAAAATAATAATAATAATAATAATAATAGGAGGAAATTAACTCTCCTACACAGCCTAACCAAACTTAACCTACCCCAACCAATCTTAGTTGCCTTCTAGTGGCAAGGAAGCTCCCTAACATCTCTTGCTTAGTGACTGATTTTTGGATGTGGCTGGTTAACATAATTCTCTACCCTATTTAAGCAGAGTATGGTGATATTAGAATATATAATTTATGTAACAGAAGAAAACAATTAAGGTGTAATAAGCAAAATAAATCAGTTAGGAAAAGGTGTTATGGCGCTTCCTCAACTGACAAGAATTGAGTCCAAGTCTCAACCATTACAGAGCCACATTTACTGATAACCTTACAGGGAAAAATGATCTGCCTAACACTTTTTCCTCAGTTAATTATATTGGTTATTATATGTTACTCTACTCGTGTTTCTTAAATCATTCTAATATCACTATACTCTGCATGGGGAAAGTGTAAAAGGATATTAACAAGCCAATCCAAAAATAAACCACCAAGGAAAAGGTGCTAGGGAGCTTCCTAAACCAATGAAAATACTTCCTGAAATTTCTAAACAATCACCAAAACACAGTTAAAAAAAAGAAAGAAAAAAAGCAGTCAACATAATAATAAAAAAAAAAATTATAAAATTATACCACTATATTAGCGAGATCTTAACACATTTCCCTAAGTGACTTATTCCCCACATTGCATGTCAATTTTCTTGTACTTTACTGATATAAGCTTTGTCAACAGTAATACAATTTGACATACAGGTCCAAAATGCATAATAAATGGGTCAGGATGGGTGTTAGGTGACATGCTTATCCAGCACACTGTACCTAATCATTTGTCTGTATGTTATTAATCTAAACACTATGACACACAGGAGAAAGTTAAGGTGTAATATGTATAACAAATTTCTAAGGAAGGGTTTTAGGTGATACAGGAGACTTCTTAACATCTCTTTCATAGCAACTTATCCTGCACACTGTAACTCATTATTTTCGTGTATGGTACTGAGGCAAACTCACTTATACTGTATTTACATGCTTGAAATCGTACTCATATTAACAGGCCTGTATTCACCTATGCAAGGCTTACACTACTGCAAATGTAAATAGTGACTACAATATATACGGTACCTTACTGGATTGCCACTACACATACTGTACAAATATTCCAACACGTTATTTTCATCTTATCCTTGAAGATGCACTTTTGTTTCGTTTCATTTTTGAAGGTTCCAATGTGCTTGCATGCGCTGGCCTTGGTCACTTGATGGCATCTCTCCATGCTGCTTGATCTCTGGCAGCTTCCCTATTCAATCCCTGAGGTCACATCCAATGACCTCGTCCCAGGTCTTTTTCGGTTTACCTTTCACAACCCTACCCCTAACGTTGACACTTCTCACTTTCTGCACCCAATTATCATCCCCCAGCCTTTCCATATGTCCAAACATTACTGTACAAAAAACACACACTCTGGAGACCATACTGCAGCTGTAGGCTTTGTATGGCAGGTCTGGGGCAGCTGTGTCATCTGCCTCAAGGCCATTCCACCAGGGCCAAGGAACCTCAAGGGGATGACCATGAAGTCTCAAGGGGAAGAAAGGAGTCTCAAGACTAAGGATCAACTGGTGAGGACCCCCACGGGTGGCATCAGCAGGTGAAGGACAGGATATTCCACAACAGCTTACTCTTCCCTCCTCACAACACACTGATCTGGAAAGGCAGGTAATTAATGACAATGGCAGTGGTGGTGGTTGAGTTGGCACAGAGGTGGTATGCTGTCCTAATGCATACACAACAATTTCTGGTTGGTGAAGAGAACACTTCTAGAATTTGAATTTCATTAAAACAGACTTCAATGACCTACCATAACACAAGAGAACAGATCTGGAACTTAAATTTCATTAAAATTGACTTCAGTCACCTACCATAACACCAGAGAACAGTTCTAGAATTTGAATTTCATTAAAATAGACTTCAGTGACCTACCATAAGACACACCACCACGCCATAAAAACATCTGTTAGGGTACTTATACACCAGTGTTGTACAAGACAGCCCTGGCATATATTTAGTAGGGACAGTGGATGTTAGTGCCAAAATGGTGGCAAGTAGAGGTGTGTGTATGTAGGAAGACTGCTGGGCCAAAGGGAATTGACTGCTATGCCTATGCCTTGTGTTGGATGTGTTATAGTGGGGGGAAAAAAAATACTTAGACTACGCACGTCCCAACTTGAATTCTGATTTGCAGTGCTAAAATCCGCTGGTCATCACAAATCAGTGCTATGGGAAGGATGCAGAGCTGAAGACTGTCATACTGTGCAACTAAGCCACGTCAAACAGGCTGGAAAGGATGAAAAATCTGGGTCAAGTTAAGGTGAAACAACTATAGCTCAGACTATGATTCTCTACTGCCACAAGCTCAATACAAATGTCCCTCAACTCCCTCCCTATCCCCTAAAAGGAGGATGGTGGACTACAGGAGAAGGGCAACTTAATCCTACAGTCCACCAGGTTCACATTTAGATAAGCCTGCAGCCAAAATAAGATGAGGGGAAAAAAATCAACTGGCATCAGCAAGCATAAAACAGTTAACTTGAGATGGCAATTAAGCCGCTTCTGTCCCAAGCGATACGTTACATTAAAGAGATCACTGCAGGGTAACAACAGAGGTGATGCTACTGTACAACAACAGTAAAGGCAGAACTAGGATGAAATATACACACTCACACACACACACACACACACACAATAATATATCATCATCATCATCATGTAATCATGTGTTGCCTCATAAGGAGCGTAGGAACCAGGGGCTAGGCAAGTTGGTCCTGACATTTAAGATGAGAGTGATCAGCATCACTCATCCCTGAGTGGCATTACGTGAGCAATAAACCCCAACCACCCTTTGGATATGAACCTGCACCGGCTCAATCTGATTGGAGTGCCTTAATTACCCATTAAACCACCAGGTGCCATAATCTGGTTATATGGTTACCACTCGGCGTGGTAAATGTTTTCCTGGTGTACGGGAAACCATTTGGTTTGTCACTCAGTGTAGAGTCACCCACAGGCAGAAGAGGAGGAAAGAATGAAGGAAAGAAAGACAGAAAAGAGAGTGTAAAGTCATCCATAGGTAGAAGGAAGAGGAAAGAATGAAGGAAGTAAAGACAGAAGAGGAAGGAAGGAAGAGAGGAAAGGCTAGAACAAAAAAAAAGTCATCTAGCACTAAATCCATATAATAATGTCAAGGGCACACCACAACACTATGCATAAATCAGTTACATCTAAAACTATGCATAAAAACTAAAGGTGACTGAGGGAGCCTGATTTCTCAACAAATGAGATGGTAGTCTGTCATATCATAAATGCCACCTCTCTACTAACTTGAGAGTAGGTATATGCCATCTCCTGCCTCTCTCTCTCTCAAAACCTGCAGAGGCATTGATGGCACCCTCCCTCACACTGGTACACTCAAGCAAAAGGTTACTAAGCTTCACAGAGCTGTATTGAGAGGACAGGATGAAGAAGCTGAGGTTACCAAAATTCAGGGATATATTTTTTATAAGTACACACACACACACACACACACACACACACACACACACACAA
>JAGKTI010014896.1:0-12340 GCA_018397915.1 Birgus latro | reverse complement strand
CAGGCAGCTCCGAGAGTCGTCACCGGGAGAGGGGCGGATGGTGGGGGCATTTATGGTCCCCTCCCCTGTAGACTTCGAGGCAATAACAATAAGTGGCTAGCCAGCTTCCTCTTGGGCAGACAAAGCCAAGCACTCAATCAAAACCAAAATTCCAGTTTCAGAATACTGTACGGTTCTACCTATCAAATTCCCTCATGACTCAGTCTTCTCACCCTCACTTAAGCTTTTCCTCCACAACTTACCATCCCACCTCCCTTCAGTAACAGTACTTTCTTATGCAGATGGCTTAGCAATAACTTCACAAAACTCCCAAATGCATTAAGCAGTAGGCCAGCCTCAACAGTACCTGTAGTCACTAGAACACTGGCATACACAGAACAAACTGACTTTGGCATGACTAAGGTCACAGTCCACTAATCCAGAGGACCTGGGTTTGAATCTTCGCACTAGTGGAGATTTTTCTCAACCTTAGGTAGACTCTGGGATTACCTGGTATGCATTGATGGGTACCTGCCGATTTGTCGATGGAGGAAGGGGTACCTCCCTCAATGATGCATTCGTCATTGGCTCTGTCATGATACCATAGCTACAGGGAGATTGTGGCTGCTGCCTGTTGGGTTTGTGCAGGGTGCCCATTCCAGATTGTATATGGAAACATCTTTCCTCTTTGTGCATGATGCCATGTGGCTCATGGATTTATCACTCTTCACTTAAGATAGAAACATTTCAAACATACCTTCGAGTCTTCTTCATTAACCCAACATTCCCACAGTAGAGATTTTCAGAATTCTGGAACTTACATTAATTATACATATGATGACTTTCTCAACACACAAGCAACACCTCTCCCAACTCAACTTGTACTCTCAATACCTTTAACCCATCAGATCTGGCATATATTCCCGCCAACCCATCTCTCTGCCAGGCATTTCCGAAAAAAGTCTAATTTTAAACCTTCGTATCTCAGCTAATACTTAACCAAAAGTGAAAAACTAAGTTTCATAATCCTTTAACATAATCCCATAACAATCCTTTAACTTCAAGCTGATTGCCTCAACTGGTCCGTGAAGTGTGTGTAGTGAGAGAGAGTGAGTGGGGAATGGGGGCAATTTTTGTTGTTTTTTTTGCCTGTGTCCGTATGTGTGGCAGAGGTGTGGTGACACAACTAAGGCAGATACTAGCCCTCCACAATAATAACACTTCCTGAAGACTGTAGTCCACCACAAACACTATTTCCATGTATATTTTCCAAAAGTGTGGCGTGATTGCTGCTGCGAGTCCAGTAACCATTGCAACAGTGTTGAGGCAGGCTGCCTTTGGTACAGGGCCATGTGCCTGCTCGCCTCACCAGTCCCACCACCACCACTGCCTTACACACACACACACACACACACACACACACAGATGTATGTTTGGCTTGCATTGTCACTCAATTCTAGCACTGCTGTGCCACTAGAAGTCTGGGTATTACAATGACTACTACAAACACAACTACTTCTACTACTACAACCACTACTACTTCTACTACTATAACCACTACTACTACCACCCCCATTACTACAACTACTACCACTACTACTACTACTACAACTGCTTCCATTGTTGCTACATAAAAAAAAAAAAAAAAAAAAAAAAAAAGTTTTTCATTTATTAACAAAAACAAAAAATTTTTACCATAATAAAAGATTTTTTTTTCTGTGATTTGAACTTTTTCATCATAAATATGTACACACACACACAAAAAAAAACACATGTACTAAACTAACACTAACTTATGCGTACGACCCAGACCTCTACAACTCGGTCTTTGAGAAACTGGTAGTGCACAATGCCACCTGACATTCAGTGCATCACCACCTTGTCATACGGCATTGCTGTGCTTGGCACGATGAATTTGCATAAACATAGCAACGCCAGTAGGCTTCTTTCTTTGCAGGTGTTGGAGGCAGTGCATCCACCTAATGCCTACTGAAGTAGTCCCTGCACTGCAGCCTGTCAGGCAGTTGCTGTAGCCTCCATTTCCCAGCAGGCACTACTTGGCCATATCTCTCCAGGAGGCCATGAGTTACATCCTTCTCAAACTGTCTGAGGGATGTGCTTGTCTGTGTTACGTCCTTGTAAGGATTGAAGGCATTCAGTACACAGATGTCAAGTATATGTAAGAATGCCTTCTTGTACTACTTACAGCATCACCTCAGACAGTCGATGGTGCCAATCTGCATATCAGATTTGTTGACAAGTTGCATGTTGATGCTTTAGTCGATAACTGCATCAGGCTTGAGGACTAGCTGCTTCGTTCTTTTATCGACCTTGCCTGCGTCTACCAACCTACCTTCATGGACCATGGAGAGGACATTTACCTTTTGCTTATCATGCCAGTGAATAGCAAATAGTTTACCAGATTTCAAGATCCTGCACTCCCTTTCACAGTGCCCTTGGGAAAGGATGGTCAGTGTTTCCCCTTTGCACAGACAGTGCCACATGATTCAATTTCGTGTTCTTGCAGGTACTTTGCAAGACTTGGTGCCGTGTAATAATTATCGGGAAACAGAATACGGTTGCCACCAAAGAACCTGTCCATGAGCTTCTTCACATCTGAGCCAGAGAAGCCATGGGGGTCATCCTTCAATAACTCTGCATCACTTGCTGTATACACGATAAAATCTGTCACGAAGTCAGTCCTGCAATCACACAAAACATAAAACTTTATTCCAAAACGATGTCTCTTTGATAGTATGTACTGTATGAAGGCAAGACATCCCCTGAACAGAAAAGCGACTCGTCAGTAATAACTTTCTGGAATGGCCTTAAATATGACCTAATTTTTTCATTCATCATTTCCAAAATTGAGCGAATTTTCCATAATCTATCGTTTGGATGTGGGCCCATGTTGGAAGAAAAATGCAGGTACCTGAGGATGTTGAGGTACCTGTCCCGTGGCATATATTTACCGAACATCGGTGTTGAAGCTATCATCTGCTAACCAGTAATCGTGAATATTGTGTTTTTTGATGTAAGGCATCAACATAGTCAATGCAAGCCAAACATACATCCCACTAACATTCGTCGTTGTCCATTTTCGCATTTTCACGAATGTGCATGGTTTCACCCCAGTTACAGCAGTATTCCCTGAATGCATTGATTTCCTTTAAAGTGAAATCCATCACTGTTGTGGTAAGAAAAGTAATGAAAAAATCAACAGGAGTGGATGATGCATTTCATGGGAATTCTGGATGCACACCTGCATTTATGTCATCAAACACAGGTACATCGGGTTGAAACCCTGTCCCTTCCTCCCAGGTAAATGTTTCAAACATACCTACCCTTGGTCCTTGCCTT
This sequence comes from Birgus latro, assembly GCA_018397915.1. Lineage (NCBI taxonomy): Eukaryota > Metazoa > Arthropoda > Malacostraca > Decapoda > Coenobitidae > Birgus > Birgus latro. The sequence continues at coordinate 9,001 of JAGKTI010014896.1, read as the reverse complement.
GCCTGCCGTGCACATGGCTTGCCTCGTGCCCTGCCCTGGCCCCTATCAGGATGCCGTGATGCCGTGTTGGTGAATTTGGCAAATCACTTGATGAGGCAGGTGATGGTGATGATGCTGGTGACGGTAATGGTGGTGATGGCGATGGTGAAATCAGGCAGTGAGCCTTGCCTGCTGCCCATAAAATGATTGTGGCCGTGCACTTGCACTTGCATACCCAGACGTACTTGTGGTGATGAGGCAGGGTTGTGTTGCAAGGCAGATGGCAAGGCAGGCCAGCATGGTGAGGCATGTGGTAAGGCAGCCCGGCGTGATGAGGCATGTGGTGAGACAGGTCGGCATGGTGAGACATGTGGTGAGGCAGGTTGAGATGCAAGAGTAACAGGTCGAGTGGGAGAGGCTAAATGTAGTGGTAGGTTGAGTGGAAATTTCTATGGTAGGACTAGAATCACATGCTGGTGTGAGGCTTCTCCTTCAGCATTTCCTTCTCCCTCCCTCCTCCACCTCCTCCCTTTCTCCACTCCCTACCTCTTCTTCCATATTCCCCACTGTGCCCCAATATCCCCCTCTCCAGGATCATCAGTATCATCTGAACCATTTCCATCATCAGAAATGGCAGATGAACGAGCAGAGGGAAAAGATTGCCGCACATTGTAGAACTCACAGTCACCCTCCTCATCTGATGCATATATTTCCACACTCAGCATGGCGAGGTCACTTTCCTTATAGGAAGAGTCACTTTCCCCATTCACGGTTGGCAATAACAGCAAGTCCAATTATCTCCCTATCGCACTATCACTAGGGCCTTTCCTTTTCGGGGCTTTGAACTTCACTGGTGTTGAAGTCGGTGGCTGCGGGCACTCAGCCGAAGGTCCAAACACAGGGAAAATATTTTGCGTAGGTCTGTCCGTAATGGAGGTATGCGGGCAACTGGAGTGTGACTGGGATGCATGACAGAATTTTGCCAGTGGCTGTGTGTGTTGGAAATAACCAGCTGAATATTCAGACAACGGCGCAACTTACTAGATCATGTATCCATGTCATCCAGACGTCCCTAGGTCGACATGAATACATGACACCTGGACACAGTGGGTTAAAAATTTTACACTTAGAAGCACCACTTGTTGAAACCAAACATTCCCATTGGGGTGACATCTCAGAATGTACTTATGATGACGTTTTCTCAGCACACAAGCAACACTCCTCCCAGCACAACTTGTATTCTCAGTACATAAAAACACTCAAAGGCATCACTTTTGGAAACCAAAATGATTAAGTACAGTGTAACGTATAAACAGTTCAGTGAGACATCGCATTTTGCAGGCCCAAGCTGGACCCCCACCTTAACAATCACAAACATAGAAAGGCTTCAAAAAACACCTAGCCAAGCATTTAGAACAATAATAGGATGTGCAGTTGGCTCCGAAAGAACCTGGACAGTCACTTTATGGCTAACCGGAAATTTGACAACAGTGTCAAGAGAGAGAGAGGGGGTGGGGTATTGATGGAGAGGATGATGGGTGTGTGGGGAGGGAGAGGGACCAGTCTCTAATTGCACTTTCCCCCATCTTTCTCCTCTCTCTCTCTCTCTCTCTCTCTCTCTCTCTCTCTCTCTCTCTCTCTCTCTCTCCCTCCCCCCCCTTAGTTGCTTGAAAAATGCTTGCTGCCTAGTCCAGTTGTTCATGTCCAGGCTAGCAATTTTAAGAGAAATATTGATAGAGAGAGAAAGAGAGCCCATTCATTCTCTTTTCTTTCTACATTTTGTATATATTTTAATTTGCCACTCCTTTTCTTTACAATTCTTTTAATTAAACATATTTTTTTTTATCCAAGACATTTTCATTCATACTCCATCCCAGTATTTTTTTTCCACGAATATATTGCTATAACACACACACACACACACAGGTCTCCGACAGAGACAGAAATCGGATCTCTTCCTGGATTGTGGGGAAATAATCGCTGAATCAGCAGCAAAAAGGAGACCAGCATATTGTGATTTTGTGAATGAGTGCGTGAGTGGTGGTCCCATCCAACATTAGTTTAAAAAAAAATAATAATAATAATGCAGGTTTTTGTCATCAAGAGTACAGGATACAGTGGAAATAGAAAGTTTCCACATGGTTGCATCATGGCAGAGAGGGACGGTGCTTTACATCTGGTGAAGGGGAATTCGCCGGCTTCTCTGAAGATGATGTGGGAAGTGGAAGTACTAAGCAGAACCAAACAAGAGTAGCAGGAGTGGAAAAAATGGCAGAGAGGAATGTCCAGGAGTTAAAAAATGGGCAGTAATTAGAGAGTTGCAGAAATGGACTGCAGAGCAGGAGAGAGAGATCAAAGTCCTACAGTACAAACTGGAAAATGTCTGCACACGCAGTGCTGAACAAAGAGAAGCTACAGAATTTAAAGTGAGTAACGAATCTGCCTCAAATGAAATAAAACAGCTCAAGAGGGAGAATAAGAGGTTGGAAGAAGAAGGGGATAGAATGAAAAGTAAACTAGATGAGTATGAATCAAAATCAAGGATGCAAGCATATTAANGAAGCTACAGAATTGAAAGTGAGTAACGAATCTGCCTCAAATGAAATAAAACAGCTCAAGAGGGAGAATAAGAGGTTGGAAGAAGAAGGGGATAGAATGAAAAGTAAACTAGATGAGTATGAATCAAAATCAAGGATGCAAGCATATTAAAGAAATCAAGGAGCAACATAAGGGGTGGAAGAAAATTCAGTAGGAAGGAAAAGTAAATCTGAAATAGATTATAGAACAGCAAAGCAAGGAGAAGGTGGAGAAGGAAGTGGTTAGGGTACTGAGAAGTAGAGAATCTTTAGTCAGGGATGTTGCAGATAAGAAAAAATGTGTAACAATTTCAAGAGTAAGAGAAAAACGTTGACAGTAAGATCAGAAAGACAAAGAGAAGAACTGAGTAAGGTTAAAGAGATAATGTCAGCAGATATGGAGGGTAACAATGAAGTTCAACAAGAGATTGAAGAGGTGTTTGGGTTAGGAAAGTACGAGGAAGGAGGGGCGTGGCCATTGAAGGTAAAGTATAAGTCTCGGGTAATGGTAAATGAAATCATCAGTAGAACATGGAAATTATCAGACAAAGAGGGGTTCAAAAATGTTTGGCTAAGGAGAGATGCAAATGAGGAAGAAAGGGCTAAAATAAAGGAGTTAGTAAAGGAAGCAAAGGCAAAAAATGAACAGAACGGAAGAAGAGAAGACAGTGTTTTATTGGAGAGTTGTGGATCAGAAATTGAGGAAGTGGTACCAACGGAGAAAAGGAGAGAAGAGGGTATAAAATGCAACAAAAAAAAGTTTGAAAATGGCATATACTAATGTTGATGATACAGTATAATACCGGCAAGGTTAGAAATCAACGGTTTCTTGAGGGTACATGAACCTGATGTTATGAGCTTTGTGAAGATCAAGTTAAGAGAGGATGTTGATATCCATATGGGAAATGGTAAATACAAACTGTGGAGAAGAGACAGAAATGAAAAAACAGGAGGAGGAGTAACAATAGCAGTGAAGAACAACATAAATAGATACTGTGGAAATGGGAGAGGGTAGGGCTGAAGTGATATATATGAAATTAGAAACTGGAGACAATGGTAAGAGAGATATGGCAGAAGTATATGTTCCCCCTAAGATAAGAGCATGGAATGACGATGATTACCAGGAGATGTTGTCAGACATGGTTCGTTACCTACAGAAAATGATTGAGAAAAGCAACAATATAATTGTAATGGGTGATTTTAATTGTAAAGAGGTGAACTGGGAGGAATGGGACTCAGGAGGCAGTGAAGATTTGTGGGGCACTATATTGTTAAATTTGTTAAATATAAAAATCAATAATGTAATGACACAATGGGTCAAACAAGAGACACGATTCCGAGGTGATGACACACCAGCAAGATTAGATTTACTGCTAACCAAAGTACCTGATGTAATTGAATCTTTGAAATATCTGTGTCCTGTAGGAAAAAGTGATCATGTGGTCATTGAGTTCCAGATGATAATAGGGAACATGGTGCCAAGAGACAAGCTTTCTAGGTAGGGCAGATACAACATTGGGAAAAGAAACTTTACAGAACTGGGAAAATTTTTTGAAAATGCAGATTGGAGAATATTCAGGGAAATAAGAGAGATACAGAGGAAGTGGGATATCTTTCTAGACCTTTATAATTTGGGAGTGGAAAAATATGTGCCAAGAGTAAGTGGGAAAGAAAACAGGAAAAAGGAGTGGTTTAATAGAAGGTGTATGATGGCACAAAGAGAGAGGGACATGGCGTGGAACAGATGGAGAAAGACAGGTAATAACAGAACAAAGGAAGAATATAAAAGAACTAGAAATGAATATACAAGAATACGTAGAGAGGAAGAAGGGAACTTTGAAAAAGGTTTTATTGACAAATGTAAGGATGACCCCAAATTGTTTTATAGATTTGTCAATAACAGATTGAAACAAAAGGAAGGAATAGCCAAACTGAAAGTAGACGGAGAGGTCTATACAGATGCGGCAATGCAAGCTGAAATAATGAACAAATGTTTCCAATCAGTTTTTACTAATGAAGGGGAGTTTGTGGAGGGGGAGGGAGTGACTAGAACTGTAGTGATAAGAGATATAAAAGTGGAAGTGCAGGAAGTGTATAAATTACTGGAAATTTCAGGATGTAAGGAAAGCCCCAGGACTGAATGGAACCTCTAATTGGGTACTGAAGGAATGCAGAGAACAACTGGCAAATAAGATGCACAGTTTAATTGTGTGTTCTCTGGAAGAGGGGAAAGTGCCTTGGGAATGGAAGTGGGCAAATGTGGTACCAATTTATAAGGGAGGAAACAAGGAAGAACCCCTGAATTATAGACCAGGTCCCTAACTAGCATGGTCGCAAAATTGTGTGAGAGAAATCTGAAAGATTGATGGATAAAACATCTGGAAGAGATGAATATTTTGGCTGAAAGTCAGTTTGGATTCAGAAGTGGAAGGTCATGTGTTTCCAACTTGTTGAGCTTTTACTGAAGAGCGATTGACGGGCTACAGGAAGGAGATGGTTGGGTGGATTGTGTGTATATTGATTTGGAGAAGGCCTTCAACAAGGTACCCCATATGAGACTAATGTGGAAATTAGAGTATATAGGACAACTGAAGGGAAACCTCCTGGAATGGATGAGAGACTTTTTGAGAGACAGACAAATGATGTCAATAATAAAGGACAGGATGTGTGAATGGAGAGAAGTAACAAGTGGTGTCCCACAGGGCTTGGTGTTGGTGCCAGTAATGTTCCTGATTTACGTAATGACATGGTAGATGGAGTGAACAGTTATGCAAGTCTGTTTGCTGATGATGCAAAGATCTTGAGGAAGGTAGAGGTTGAAGAGGACTGTAAAATATTGCAGGAGGATCTAGCTAGGATACATGATTGGAGCTGGATGTGGGAAATGAAATTCAGTGTAAAAAAATGTAAAATATTGGAAATGGGTAAAAGTACCAAGAGGCCATCACTGAATTATTTGATTGGTAATGAACCAATTACAAAAGTGAGAGAAGAGAAAGATTTAGGAGTGCTGGTCCTGGATAGTTTGTCACCTGAAAAACGTATTAACAAGACAGTTGGAGAGACGTGTAAATTCTTGACTGACATCAGAGTAGCATTTCATTACATGGATGAGGAGATGATGAAAAAACTGATAGTGGCCATGCTCCTCCCCAGGTTAGAATATGCAGCAGTAGTGTGGTCCGCACACAAAAGGAATAAAAACAAGATTGGTCTCCAGTCTGGCAGATCTGTCTTACAGAGAGAGGCTAGAAAGGCTGGATTTCCCTTCCTTAGAGGAAAGGCGCGAGAGGGGCGACATGATTACAGTGTTCAAGACCATGATGGGAGTAGATAAAATTGACAGAGAAGATCTGTTTGTAGGGGATAAGAGAATGACAAAGGACACAGAATGAAACTGAAGAAGCCAAGCTGCTTGAAGGATATCAAGAAATATAGTTTTCCTTATACATGCATAGACCTGTGGAATAGCCTGGACAAAGAGATCATCCAGTCTAAAAACTTAAACGACTATAAAGCAAAACTTGACTTTTTGAGAAACAGAGACAGGACCCCACGAGCATAGCTCATTTCCTGTATATCACAGTTAGGTAAATACAATTAGGTAAACACACACACACTTTGGGTCAAGCAAGGTCAGTTTGGGTAGAGGTGCTAATTAGCTGAGGCTTTGTGCATAGGGGAAGTGGCTGGGTAAGGACACTGGAGAAGTTATTAGACAACTTCTTGTTATTGATATTGTTCTGCTGCTATGGTCTGTCCAACCAAGCAGATCCATTGACAGCAGACAATCAAAGTTACCATGCAGTAGAGAGTGTCTCACCACAACAAGACTATGGAAGTTTGGGTCATGGCTGGGCACCACATTTGCATCATTGTATCCAGTTAGGGGAGCATCATGACTGGCTCTGCATCACCCCTGCTAGATGGATAGTAGCCAACAGGTATGCTGTTTGTTTGCTTGCTTGATTTAGTATACAAGGTGAAATGATATATATATATATATATAAGTATAAATTTCAGCAGTTTTCATTCTTCATCATCTATAATATACAGGTTCTTTTGTATACACTGAGTGTGTGTCTATTTACCTAATTGTATTTACCTAATTGTGATATACAGGAAATGAGCTACACTCGTGGGGTCCCGTCTCTTTTTCTCAGTAAGTCAAATTTTGCTTCAAACTCATTTAAGTTTTTAGACTGGACGATCTCTTTGTCCAGTCTATTCCACAGGTCTATGCATCTATATGGAAAACTATATTTCTTGATGTCCTTCAAGCAGCGTGGCTTCTTCAGTTTCAGTCCGTGTCCTCTTGTTGCTCTCTTATCCCATACAAACAGATCTTCTCTGTCAATTTTATCTACTCCCATCATGGTCCTGAACACTGCAATCATGTCACCCCTCTCTCTCCTTTCTTCTAAGGAAGGCAAATCCAGCCTTTCTAGCCTCTCACTGTATGACAGATCTGCCAGACTGGGGACCATCTTAGTTGCTGTTCTTTGTATTCTCTCAATCTTGTTTATATCTTTCTTTTTGTGTGGGGACCACACTACTGCTGCATATTCTAATCTGGGGTGGATCATGGCCACTATCAATTTTTTCATCATCTTTTCATTCATGTAATGAAATGCCACTCTTATATTGGTCAAGAGTTTATATGTCTCTCTAACTATCTTGTTAATGTGTTTTTCAGGTGACAAACTATCCTGGACCAGCACTCCTAAATCTTTCTCTTCTCTCACTTTTGTGATTGGTTCTTTACCCATCATATAATTCAGTGATGGTCTCTTGGTGCAACCATTTCCAATATTTTACATTTTTTTGCGTTGAATTTAATTTCATACATCCGGCTCCAATCATGTATCCTATCCAGATCCTCCTGCAGCATTTTACAGTCCCCTTCAACCTCTACCTTACTCAAGATCTTTGCATCATCAGCAAACAGACTTGCATAACTGTTCACTCCATCTACCATATCATTTACATAAATTAGGAATATTACTGGCGCCAACACCGAGCCCTGTGGGACACCACTTGTTACTTCTCTCCATCCAGACGTCCTGTCCTTTATGACTGTCCTCATTTGTCTCTCTCTCAAAAAGTCTCATCCATTCCAGGAGGTTACCCTTCAGTCCTCCTATATGCTCTAATTTCCTCATTAGTCTCTTATGGGGTAGCTTGTCAAAGTCCTTCTCCAAATCTAAATACACACAATCCACCCAACCGTCTCTCTCCTGCAGCACATCAGTCACTCTTGAGTAAAAGCTCAACAAGTTGGAAACACATGACCTTCCACTTCTGAATCCAAATTGACTTTCAGTCAAAATATTCATCTCTTCCAGATATTTTATCCACCTATTTTTCAGAATCTTCTCCCACAATTTTGCAACCATGCTGGTTAGGGACACTGGTCTATAATTCAGGGGTTCTTCCTTGTTCCCTCCCTTGTAAATTGGTACCACATTTGCCCACTTCCATTCCCGAGGCACTTTCCCTTCTTCCAGCGAACACACAATTAAACTGTGAATCTTATCCGTCAGTTGTTCTGTGCATTCCTTCAGTACCCAATTTGAAATTCCATCTGGTCCTGGGGCTTTCCTTACATCTTGAGTTTCCAGTAATTTGTACACTTCCTGCACTTCCACTTTTATATCTTTTATCACTACATTCCTAGTCACTCCCTCCCCCTCCACAAACTCCCCTTCATTAGTAAAAACTGATTGGAAACATTTGTTCATTATTTCAGCTTGCATTGCCGCATCTTTATAGACCTCTCCTTCTACTCTCAATTTGGTGATTCCTTCCTTTTGTTTCAATTTGCCATTAATAAATCTATAAAAAAAATTTGGGTTCATCCTTACATTTGTCGATTATACCTTTTCCAAAGTTCCTTTCTTCCTTTCTACGAATTCTTGTATATTCATTTCTAGTTCTTTTATATTCTTCCTTTGTTCTGTTATTACCTCTCTTTCTCCATTTGTTCCACGCCATGTCCCTCTCTTTTTTCGCTATCATACACCTTCTATTAAACCACTTCTTTTTCCTGTTTTCTTTCCCACTTACTCTTGGAACATATTTCTCCACTCCTGAAATATAGAGGTCTAGAAAGATATCCCACTTCCTCTGAATCTCTCTTGTTTCTCTGAATTTTCTCCAATCTGCATTTTCAAAATTTTTTCTCAATTCTGTAAAGTTTCCTTTCCCTAAGTAGTATCTTCCCTGCCTATAAAGCTCGTCTCTTGGCACCACGTTCCCTATTATCATCTGGAACTCAATGACCACATGATCACTTTTTCCTACAGGACACAGATATTTCAAGGATTCAATTACGTCAGCTTCTTTGGTTAGCAGTAAATCTAATCTTGCTGGTGTGTCATCACCTCGGAATCGTGTCTCTTCTTTGACCCCCTGCGTCATTACATTAGTCATTACAATGTTTAACA
>JAGKTI010014895.1:0-18807 GCA_018397915.1 Birgus latro | reverse complement strand
ATCCATACTCACCTCTAATTCCTCATTCTCTGGTTCCATTTCATTTATTTCATGCTTTCTGTCCCTTATTGGTGTGTTTAGGGTCTGAAAAAGGTGAGGTTTATGTCCAGTTAGGAGTTTCATTAGGCTGTCAACTGGTAAATATTTTCCATACTCACCCCTAATTCCTCATTCTCTGGTTCCATTTCATTTATTTCATGCTTTCTGTCCCTTACTGATGTGTTTAGGGTCTGAAAAAGGTTATGTTTATGCCTGGATGGGAGTTTCATTAGGCTGTCAACTGGTAAATATTTTCCATACTCATATGTAATTCCTCATTAACTACTTCCTTATTTATTTCATGCTTTGTGTCCCTTATTTGTGTGAATAGGGTCTTAAATAGTCGCTATCATATCCGGTTGGGAGTTGTGTAGGTGGTTTTATGAGTTAGGGTGGGTTAGGGTCCATAAGTACCTGTCGTGAAGCCTCAGGCCCAAGACTCTATTATGTCGGATCTTGGAGGGAATACTGCTCGCAGTCTGAACCAGTATCATCAGGCCTGGCAGAATGCAATAACCATTCTACATTATGTACATTAAAATCACCCAGGATGGTAATTTCGGCCCTGAGGGTAAGGTTAAGGTTACTTAACTGTGTGTATATGGAGTGAAAAACACTGGGTTCTGAAGGAGCATTGGGGGAGTGGTAGACTACACAGATATACTGTAATTGGCAATATTTAAATAATATAGTTTATACAGTGAGTAATCAAAATTAGTTGAAGTGAAGTTTAAAACAGTGTCAACTGCAAATTCAGATTTGATAAAACAACAGATGCCACACTTGTTATGAAAGTTTATGAGGAGAATGTAACCAGGAAAACAAAATGGGAATATTTCGGTAGAGGAAGAGATTTGGGATTCTGTGGCATCTAAATGTAGGTGACTCCCACTGCGATGTTGCAGAGAATCGAGAGAGACTGGTATTGGTGAGAGAGTTCAAATACCTGGGTACAGTGATAGAAAAGAGAGAAAAAAATGCCAATGAAGTAGAAAGCAAAGTAACACAAGGAAGGAAAGCAGCTGGTGCAATGAAGGCCTTGATAAGAAACAGAGGCTTGAGTGTTGCAGCTGCACAAGGCTTACAAGAAGGGGTGTTAGTGCCAAGTTTAACATATGTATGTGAGACTATGGTGTGGCATGTAAATGAAAAGTCAAGAGTGAAAACAGTGGAGATGGGACTGCTGAGGAAGGTAGGTGGAGTACAGAGAGTGGATGGAATACGAGATAATGTGATTCGTGAAAGATGTGGAGTGAGGAAGTCTGTGGACACCAGAATCGAAAAAAGTGTATTGAGATGGTATGGTCATGTGGAGAGAATGGATAACAATAGAGTGGTGACAAGGGTATATCTGAGCGAATGTGAAGGAGGAACGAGGCGAGATAAGCCAAGGGGAAGGTGCAGGGATATTGTGAGTGAGTGTGGAAGTCGGTGAGCCTACGTGACTGACAAGAGATTGAGCTGGCTAGATGAATATTGTGAGGAGAAGCGCATGATCAGAGATTTGGCATCTCTTTTTAACCTGACAACTTCCGGATTGACTCTCTCCGATACGTTTATGTGAAGCAACAAAACTTGGTGAATGTTTTTGGTGCATCAGATGGGGCCAGGATTCCGGGGGCTTGACGGTGAGCGAATGGAATCGTGGTCCATTGGACTGGGCAAAGTTGGGCTATCTGGCCATTGCTACTCCTCACCCTGCCCTAGGGTGGGTTAGGAGGTAAGAATGATGATGATGATATCTATCTATCTGTCTATCTATCTATCTATCTATCTATCTACCTATCTGTCTATCTATCTATCTATATATATATTCATATATATATATGTTTTGTATATATGGAGTGTGTAGAGGGCGTGCTCTGAGCAAAGGAGACGGCTGAAGTGCTGCTCATATTTCTGCTGTTTTAACGCTTCAGAGAATACTGACAGAGAGATTGCTGGCATTGTAAGGTGCTTAAGAATTGTTAGAACCTAGTAAGGTAAAAAGTGGCCACACTAATATTTGGACTTAGTCATACTAACCCGATAAATATCTGGGTACTGGGTTCATCCTGTCCCTAAAACCTTAAGCTGATTTCTGCGCATGTTCAGAAGGCCTATTGCAATCGTCCATAGCAATCACACCTAAACCAATCAGAATACAATAACAGAATGGCAGATGCGACTGGTTATTGTGATGCCTGCACAGTACATTCACTCACACCAAGTGACGTAGAAAAATTTAAAAATGCCCAGCTGTAACAAGCTCTGTCTACGCTAATCAACGAAGAGAAGCCATTCAACTTGGTACTCCTGGCAGAGGTGCGAATTTTGAAGATGTCAGTAGCTGAGTTGGCAGCACTGAAACAACAGGTGGATATGCCTGTCTGATAAGCTGGATGACGCATACAAGATTATCCACCAGCAGCTGCTATTCTTGGAGGCCCTGGACAACAAAGACCGGAGACAAAACCTCATTGTAACTGGAGTAGGCTACCAGAGGATGCCCATGTGCTTGGCAGTACGGATGATGAGAAGATTGGGAAGATGTTGGAAGTGGCGGGCTATACCGAAGTAGATGACCAACACAGATGAGTGGTGAAGTGGCTCGAGAAACCAAATGACAGGAACATGAGGCCTATTCACATCACCATGAATGATCAGAAACAGAGACAGCATCCTGAGGGTGGCCAAAAACCTAAAGGACACCAATCGACCAATATCAGATGTACAGTAAACTCTCGATATAGCGAACCCTTTTATTGCGAACTTTGGATATAGTGTCCCGCCATTTCAAGAGCGAACTTCCACTGGATATAGCAACCTTTGTTTGCAGTATCTGGCGGAAGTTCGCGTATCAGCCGGCTTTCGTGACTCACTGTTGTGGGAGCACCCACCAGCCTGCACGATGAGTCACGTAGGCTAGCTAGCCCCTGCACCTCACCCCTTTCTGTGATGGGTCTTTCTCAGTCTGTGCGTAGTACTCGCTCCATGTTGTTCTCTCTCGCTTTACCTCTCTCACTTGCGTTAGCTCTCATACCATGTGTGACCTACCTATACTACTGTACCTACCTACGGCAAAAATGGCTTCCAAATCACCTAGCCCTTCATCCTCAAGCAAAGGGAAGAAGATTCTCTCCCTGACCGAGAAATCTAAATTTATTCAGGAGTATGAGGAAGGGGCAACACAAAGTCAACTTATGAATAAATACGACCTGAAGAAGACAACAATTCATGACCTCATCAAGGCAAAGGAGAATGTAAAGGAGGCCATGAAAGAAGTGGAGGCCGGCAAGAAGGGGAAGGATCTCTATTACAAGCGATGACTTCCCATGGAAAATCTCAGCAAGGCAGTGTATAAGTGGTACTTGCAGGAAAGAGCAGAGGGTGTTCCGACTCGAGTTGCTGATATTCGACATGCAGCTCAGAGGCTTTCTGGTTACTTCGACCATGACAATTTCAAGTGCACTGATGGCTGGCTGTGGCACTTTGGGTGGCGTCACAACATTCTGAATAAGGCTGTCACGAGCGGACTTCTAAGCGCCGACACTGACGCAGTGGGCCCCTTCATAGACCACTTTCATTAGCTGAAGGAGAAGAAGGGCCTCCACGACTTCCAAATCTACAATGCTGATGAAACTGGTCTTTTTTGGAAATCATTCCCCCAAAATACGCAGGCCTCCAAAACTATAAGCAGCACTCCAGGGAGGAAGACTGTGAAGGATCGCATATCGGTGCTGGTGTGTGCCAGTGCCAACAGGTCCCACTGCATGAAACCAGTCATTGTGGGAAAGAGTAGGAACCCAAGGACTCTCAAAGATATTATGGACAAGCTTCTTATGGATTACCACAGCAACCCATCTGCCTGGTTTACCGAGGATATTATCAACGTTTGGTTCAATCGCAGATTTGACCCCTCCATTCGGCAGAACCAGGAAAGATGTAATGGCTGTGCTTCTCCTTGACAACGCCCCAGCCCACCCTTCCACTGCAAGATTGTGTTCCAAGGATGGAAAAATAAAGGCGATATTTCTACCATCCAATACGACTGCCTTACTTCAGCCAATGGACCTTGGGGTGATTGAAAGTGCCAAGAGGCACTATTGAAATACTTCCCTGGACCAGTGCTTAGTGGTGAATGTGGATGCGATGGAGGAGGTGGGGTATGAGGACATCAGGGGAAAGAAGACACTGGACAATTTTAAGAAATATAAAATCAAGAACGCCATACTGAACTGAGCAGAGGGTTGGAAGAGGGTGCCAGTGACTGCTCTCCACAATGCATGGTGCAAGCTGCTCAAAAACCCCAGGACTCCAATCCAGAAGCCTGATTTCGAGGGGTATGAGCCATCGAAGACAGCTGAAATGTTGGCCGCAGCTGGCTAAGGCTCCATCCCTGCAGAAGAGGTGGAGGAGTGGCTGGACGAGGATGGTGGTCTGCCTGGATACCACCATCAGGCAGAGGAGGAAATAGTCCAGGAATTGACCACTCCTAAACCACCTGCAGAGGAGGAAGAGGAGAGGACACATTGGCCATCCCTGTCTGCTGCCATCGATGAAGCAGACAAACTCTTGGACATCTCTTATGGAGAACTATGAGCTCCTCAAACAGATTAGTCTGGACCTGATGAGGAGAAACCAGGCCAGGCAAGTCCAGCAGAAAATTTCAGACTTCTTCAAGCCTGTCACCTTGCCTCCTGGGAATAAAAAGCTTACAGTGTCAGAGACCTCGAGTGTGTCTGTTGCTTTGACGTCCTCTGTGAGCCTCCCCAGTTTGGCTTCTGGCACCAGCACACCTTCCTCACTGAAATAAGTGACACCAGAGCCACCAGAATTAATACTCGTTGAATCTGATGATGAATGAATGAATAAACTGTCATGTAAAGTGTATATATGGTGTACATAGTACCGTATTTAAGTGTAAATATTGTTCTGTAATGTTCAACTTGTATTATTTAGTGTTAAATTAAGTATAGTGCCCTAGTGATACAGTACAAAAATATCTGGTGTGTGCAGTGTGCTGTGCTCTGGTGTACAGGTATGCTGTGTGGTGCCAGCATCTAACTTCTTCAGAATTCCCCCCTGCCTTCCTTCTCCTCCTATGGTGGTGACTACACCATCACTTCCTGGCACTTCCTGGCACTTTCTGACATGGTAAGTGTACTTTAACAGTACTACATTACTGTATATTGTATTCTTATTAAGGTGTTGTATTTACAGTATATGTACAAATTCATACAGGATGGTATTTACATGTTTAACTAAGTAAACCATTAAATTCTCCATGTAAAACATCATAGAGTAAGTTTAGGTTGTGTGTGTGTGTTTTTTTTTTTTATGTGTCCGACTCTGGGCATAGGCTTTACAGCCTGCTATCAAGGCCCAGCCGTCCTCATACACCTCTACATGTCACAACTTCGGCGCTAACACCCACCGTCCATGTGGTTGCGCATGTAGGACCAAACGACACCTCGGATGTAGCGAACAAGGTTTGGTAATCCCTCGGTTAATATCGACCCTCGGATATAGCGAAGTATCGGATATAGCGACCAACCTCCTCTCCCAAGTTAGTTTGTTATATCTAGGTTTTACGATATAAAAAAGGATGTTCATCCTGATGTAAGGAAGGAAACTGTACATCTTCATAAGAGAGAAAGAGAAGAGAAGGAGAAAGCAGCGAAGGTGGGAGTAAATATAAGTTATGACTGGAAAAAAACGGGTATTACTGAGAGATGGAGTAGTGATTGACAGATTCGTACCTCATTTTTTCTAGTGCCCAACACCATCTGTTAATTGAAATTATGCTCCTGGAACATTGCCGGTCTTAAGGATAAATTTCAAGAACCGAATATACTCAAGTTTATTCTAATGTATGATATTATATGGATATTTGAGGCGAAGAAGTACTTCAGCTTGAGTGTCTCAGGATATAGTGATTACAAGAATGTTTCAAGGGAGGGCCATCACAAGGGTGGGGTGGTGATGCTGGTGAGGAGTTAATTGGTAAAAAACATCAGTCAAGTGGAAACAGCTGAGGAGGGTCAGATTTGGGTAGTTTTATCCTGATGGCCAAGACTGAAGCTAGGTGGCATTTACATACCCCCAAATGACTCTCCCTATTACTACCCAATGCACTACCGTGCCCTAGCCCAACACACTGCGGATCCAGGTAATCATCATTTTGGGTGACTTCAACACACGACTTGGCACACCTCGCATCAACGATAGTAACGGCAACATATACCAGTACAGAGACGTGAGGGATGACAGAGTTAACCCGTATCATGCTAGCGACATACTCGTAGATCTACGTCCCCTTCAAACACGTCAGTGACGTAGGTCTACGTCCTGCAGCACGGAGAAGTCATTGCAAGCAACCGAAGTAAATTGGAAGGTAATAACGTATCTCGCTAACTTCAGACATTTCTCTACTATGCTTACAATACTGATTTAGGAGTGCAGGAGGCGAGTGAGTCTTAACAGGCTCACAGCTGCTTTGGTTTCTCAGTAACCTTGAAGATTCAGAGGTCGAGTGGCACAAACATGACTCGATTCAACCTACTTTCTGATTTTGCTGATTACTTTTATTAGTGCCAGGGATCTTATATTGATGTATTAAGCCCATTTACTCACAAAAAAATCCAAAATCGGTTCACAAGCTCACAGATGCTCAGCTTTCTTAGTAACCTCGAAGATTTCACAGGTAAAGTGGCACCAACCTGACTTAATTCAACCAACTTTCTGTCTTTGGTGATTATTTTTATCAGTGCCAGGGATCTTATATTGGTGTACTAAGCTTATTTAGCCAGGGGAAAAAAATCCGAAATCGGTTCACAAGCTCACAGCCGTTCTGCTCTCTCAGTACTCGAAGATTTCACAGGTAGACTGGCACCAACCTGACTCGATTCAATCAACTTTCTGGCTTTAGTGATTACTTGTATTAATGTCAGGGATGTTATATTGATGTATTAACCCCATTTAGCCAAAAAAACGAACATTAAAATTGGCCAGCATGGAGGGGTATCAGTTTTCTTTTTTACCCAGCATGGTACGGGTTAACGAGCATGGCGGGACGCTAGTGAACGTATACACCAACAACAAATTGATCATAGCAAACCACCTCTGCTACAATGAGAGATTGTTAGGGGGTGATTTGTCATTCATGAGACGTGAGACCTGAGTATCAGAAATTGATTTCTACATTCTGAAAGGTGAATGTATAGACCTAGTAACAGATGTACATGCAAACCATGATATTCCATGTTCTGCCCACTGCCCACTTTGTGTCACGATATCAGTCAGTGGTAGGGAGGCTTTGTCGGCGGTCGAATTGCTGCGAAAGGTGTCATCACTAGGGCACCTGCAGTACGTTCCCAAGACACAACATAAGCTGCAGAAAAGTGTACATTATAAGGTTATGGATATGGATGGACTAATGACTGCAAAGCAGGCCGTGCCACACCCATCAGTAGCAGAAAACGGCGAAGGGGACGACGTAGAGGCACTGGTGGTGGAGGGTTGCTGTCATCACTGAGACCGCCGCCAGCTTCGCCAGGCAACAGCCCACTGTGAATAACGTCTTGGACGAGTCACTCGCGATGGAAGTGTATGCTTGAAACTAACGACAGCAACCTGATATGGAAATCTATTAACTGAAAAGGTAATGTTGAGCAAAATGTTGAGGAAAAACCCAATGAATATCAATTTAAGAAACATCTTGATAACATATAAAACTCGGAAAATGCTCAAAATGTTGATAAAAATGATGTTAGATTGGCACCATACGTGATGAGTTGACCCTGGCTGTTAACTGTATAGATATTAATAAGAGTTACGGTGGAGTATGTCCTGGTATAATTAGACAACTGCCCGTGCCTTGGTTTATATATTTCCTAATGATATTCAGTTTGGTATTTACTCGATTGTCTTACCGGCCAGCTTGGTGTTATAGTAAACTCTTTATGCTGTTTAAATCAGGAAATAGACTGATGTGTGATAATTAAAGGGGAATTAGCATATTGGACACACTCGTCGTTTCGTTTTTGAAGGCTGCAACATGCTTGCATGCGTCGGCCTTTTTGGATTGGAGCGTGTAGCATTTTATGACCGGATGCCCTTCCTGATGTCTACCAATGACCCTTGGGTGGATTCGATCCTCCGACCCTACGGCCAGAGCGGAGCGCTCTGACCAAAATTTATTATACGATGATAATAAATGGGCTTAAACTTTGATTTAATATTGACAAATGTCAGGCTGATGCTCAGAAAGGCAGAGGATGTATTGAACAAGTATTTTATCTTTAAGATTATTATGTGACTATGCAGTATGTATGGGTGCGTGGCCTCCCACGGGGGCCGAGGGGCGAAGCCTCCCTGGGAGGGGGGGGGGCGGGGAGCGGCGGCGTCCCCGTGGATGGCAGGGGGGCGGGAAATCCCGAAGGGGTCAGGTGGATAGCTCAAGCGGTTCATGAGATATAATGGTGTTAAAGGCGGGCAACAAAAACGAGTTGACCTTTGGCAGCCATTTTTGTGACCTTGACCCAGAGGGCCCATTTTTCGAATTCGTCCAAGATTTTGGCCATATCTTAATACCCTGAAGGTTTCATGTTGATAGCTCAAACCGTTCATGAATTATAATGGTATCACACACACACACACACACACACGCACACACATACACACACACACATACACACACACACACACACACAGTGGTGGGCAAAAACATTGTTGCTCCGCCTTGGAAAAGGCGGGCGATAATAAGGCAGGGTATCTGACGACAGACAAATGAACCGTGGGAACGGAAACAAACGACATTTATGAACAAAAGTACGGACGACAAGCGATAATATCGACGAGAAATATCAAACGACAAAGAAAGAGACAGCCACAAAAGACGCAGAAACGTAACAAGCAATAGAGGCACAAAGATAGCAACAGATGATTCCCAACAATCCATAGCCTATTTGATCTCATCTGACTAAACTTGGTCGCTCGTACAACCTCTGTCACGATGTGCGGGAGCCATTCTTTAAGTAGGAATGGCGCAGGTTCAAAATGGCGTCCTATACATAGGGTATAGGAACATTCGCGCTAAAACAGCAGCACAGCCCAGTCTGATGCTTATGAACTAAAGACCTTCGCTGTTCAAGTGCAATGCTACTCATAAAGTCTTGCTAATATTCGCAGGAGTCGCAAAATCGAACCGCAAGAATATCGATTTAGTTCTTTCTTTCCTTCTCCTTCATCAGTCATAACTTAAAAAAGAAGAAGGCGCATGCGAGGGTATTATACACCAAAACGCTGCTTGTCAAGTGTAGATGTTTCTTTTCATATTTAGAAAGCATTAAGGCTACAGATCGCAGTTACTGCCTGAAATCCGCATCGCTGTCACCTGTAAGTACGACATTTTGCGCAATACCTGTTAGCTACAGCTCGCATACAGTTATAGAACGTAGGATACCAAAACACATCTTTTCACGAAGAGGCTCTTTCGTTTTAGTCTTTCAGTATACTATACATGTAACAATCCAAATCCAACACTTACTTTATGCATAATTATACTTCCACTAAAAGGTCATAAACTAAGAGCTCGGAATGGCAGAAGTGCACAGATATGAGATGAAAAAAGCACAGAAACAAAGCATTCAGGATGGGAGGAGATTTGGAGACCTATTCCCATTACTACATTCCACCAGTTAAAATGTGGAAAGTAATAATGGGTATAGGTCTCCAAATCTCCTCCCATCCTGAATGCCCTCATGTTTCTGTGTGTATGTGTGTGTGTGTGTGTTTTTCATCTCTTATCTGTGCACTTTTGCCGTTCCTTCTTCTTAACAATCATTTTAGATTTTTTTTTCTAGTACTAACTGTTGGTTACATGAGATTCGATGACCCTAGGTTATGAAGTGAGTGAGTTTTTATGTTTAATATACAACCCAAGGTCTGACGATATTTTGACATTAAATGGATTAAAAAGGGTTAGGGATCTTTATTTTATTATAAACTCATTATACATTCCTTAACTACGAAGGGGATAATATCTTCTTGTTCACACACCTCTTTTCAATCATTGTGTGAATCAGTGGACAGGGTGTAGATTGAGAGCAGGGTATGGATGATTGGACGCAGTGAGGATCAGAAGTCAAGGTATGGATCAGAGATCAGGGTATGGATCACAGGTCATGGTGTGGATTATTCCACAGGGTGTGGATCAGTAGGCCGGTTGTGGATCATATTATAAGTGGGGTTGTGTGGACGGGTGATTGAAGTGTAAGATGATCAGATTTAGATCGACTGAGTAACTGGATAATAGCAAATGTGATTTAAAAATGTACTGACTGAGAAATCTCTAGATTTGAAATAAGGCTGCAGCTCCCGAAATATCTGTGCATCCAAAAAATGTTTGAGAGTCCAGAAAAAGGCATTCGGAGGAAAAAGTGCACCGTAACTCGTATGCAAAACGCTATATATCGGAAACAGTGGCATGTTGGTTCAGGTAAAATGTTGCAAAAAGAGGAATATGTTTCAGTATGATGAACAAGAAACTGAGGATCAGAATAAAGACAATATGTCCGAAGAAAATGGATATGAAAAAATATAAGAACAACGGACCGTAAACAGACAACAAACATGATAATTTATTATCCCATAAAAGGTTATGGATTACAGCAATGACTATAGGTCCGAAATAAATCAAGATATCCGATTATAAACTTGCGGAACTAGAAGAAGGCAAAGGCAGTACAGGAAAAAAGATCGATTAAAAAAGGTAACCGTCCGAAAAGTCTATATACTCATAAAACAGAGAAGGACGTTGACTGTGGGTCACGAATAAATAATATTGCTAATCGGAGAGCTTGTGAATAAGAAAAAAAAAATCTGAGCCGAGGAGCTGAGTGAGTGTGGTTTTACGGTGATGGAGCTGTGCAAGTGGTTGGTAGATTTTTTTTTTTTCCTCATCATCGTCAAGAATATTGAAGTGTTTTTGTACTCTGATGCTTTTATTCGACCCGTTTTTGTTGTTTGCTCTCGGTGGTGGCCGTGGCGGTGGTGGTAGTGATGGGAGTGGTTGAAGTGTTGGCAATGATTGTTGCCGTGGTTCTGGGTTCGTTTTTATTAGCCCTTTCAAACTAGCGACGTATTTTACAATTTGTTTTTTCTGTTACCAGACATTTTTATTAAACAATGGCTGACTTCTCAGAATTAAAAGGGTTGGAAATAACTTTCACTAACATTCTCACTGCAAGATATCGTTCCAAAACTGGAAAAGATATCGCGCGGGGATACCTGTTCCAATACGAACTGAAATAATGCAGTAAAAGGCATAATGTGTGGAGCGGGAGCTGTCGATCGATGATATTATGTGCTGCTTGATAAGTGATGAGGAAAGAGTTATAATATGATAATGATGGATGTAGCAGCTGTTAAGTGATGATTAGTGATGGTTTGTGATATTAAGACTTCTTTCATGATGTTGTGGAGGTGGGACTTGTTAAAAGTGATGGTGCTGAAGTTAAGTGATGGTGTAGGATTAGTTAAATGAGGATGTTGGAGCTGCACCGTGATGGTATTTTGGTTGTTAATTGGTGATTCAGTTGTTAAGCGATGATGTTGGAGTTGATAAGTGATGTTCAGTAATGGTGTTGAAGTTGATAATTAATGTACCTGTAAAGTGATGGTGCTGAAAATTTTAAGTGATGTATACTTGTTAAGCGAGTGTGTTGAAGATGGTAATTAATGTAAAGTGATGGTGTTGGAGTTGATAAGTAATGTGCTTCTTAAGTGATGGTGTTGGAGTTGATAAGTAATGTGCCAATTTTCATCAACATCTAACCAGGTATTACTGAGACGTTTTTTTAATAATGATGCATACATAGGGAACAAGATTTTGTCGTCGCTGAAACACTTATAATAAACTGTATAAGTTCTCTGGTCAGTTTAGTTACGGGTAGGTAAGTTTTTCAATAGGATAAGCAGAACGACATCATGTAGCCTTGAATGCATTTCATTTTCAGCAGAATAATGTTTCGAAGCAAATTACGTACTGTTGCAAATACATAAGTTTCTCCCGAGAGTGACACACACACACACACACACACACACACACACACACAGAGAGAGAGAGAGAGAGAGAGAGAGAGAGAGAGAGAGAGAGAGAGAAGCCCTTAATGCAGCACTCATGCACTAACAATTTTATATCTCAGCCGGTCAGACTTAAGATAGTTGACAAATGTTGACAAACAATATTAAAGAAAGACAGAACGGCAGACGACAGAGTATCAGATCGACTGAGGCAGAATGAAAGACAGAGCAACAGAGCACAGAGTGAAAGACAAATACTGACACAGAGACAGTGACACAAGAGGAGTAAGTTATACAGAGTCAGGGCAAAAGCGGCAGGGTAACAGTTAACAGAATAACAGACGACAGTGCAATAGAGAGACTAACTGACCACAAAGCGAGAGGGGGAAAGAGTAACAGCGAGTAACACAGAATATGAGATAGAATATTACTCAGTACCCGAAAGAAGCCGACAGAGTAACACAGTAACAAAGGAACATTCTAAGTAACAGCAAAAGAGTAAGACAGAGAGACAGACAGACAGAAAGAAAGGCTGATTAGAGCATGACAGTAAGACACACAACACTGTGGAAACAAAAGAATGACAAACGACAGAGTGAGAGATACAGAAACAGGCAGCAGAGCAAAACAACTAGAGTTGGAGAGAGTAAATGCGACAAAATAACAAAAATAAATGGCGACTGTTACAAACAAAACATAAAAGATAAATGTAAAAACAACTGAAAATAAAGCAGGGGAACTGACGACAGACAAATGAACTGAGGGCAGGAAAACAAAAGACATTTATGAACTAAAGTACGGACGACAAGAGACAACCTCCAGGACAAATATCAAAGACAAAGAAGCAGACAGCCGAACGGACGCAGAACATGCAGCAAGAAATGGAGGCGCAAAGAAAGCAACAGATGATTCACAACAAACCATAGTCGTTTTGTTTACAGTTGACTAAACATGGTCATTCTTACAACCTGTATACAAATTGTTGATTCCTTGCGATTCAATGACCCTTGGTTATGAAGTAAGAGTGAGTCTCTTTTGTTAAGAAATTAACCAAGGTCTATTTATACCTTGCCATTAGATGGATTAAAAGGGGATACGGATGTTTATCAGGTTACTGTAAACTCACTATACATTATTTAACTACGAAGTGGATAACATCTGCTTGTTCACTCATTTTTTTTCATTCGTTGTGTAGACCAATGGACAGGTGTAGATTGAGTGCTGGGTGTGGATCAAAGAACACAGTGCGGATCAGAGCCCAAGGTATGGATCATGGGTCAGGGTATGGATCACAGGTCATGGTGTGGATTATTCCACAGGGTGTGGATCAGTAGGCCGGTTGTGGATCATATTATAAGTTGGGGTTGTGTGCATCGGAGATTGAAGTGTTAACTGATCAGATTAAGATCCTTGAGTAACTGGATAAGAGCAAATATGATTTTAAAATGTGTTGACTGAGAAATCTTTGAATTTGATAAAAGGCTGAAGCTCCAAAATTATCTGTGTATACGAAAAATGATTCAGTGTCCAGAAAAAGGCGTTGGGTGGAAAAAGTGCACTGTAACTCGTATGCAAAAGGCTATATATCGGAAACAGTGGCATGTTGGTTCAGGTCAAATGTTGCAAAAAGATGAATATGTTTCAATGTGATGAACAAGAAACTGAGGATCAGAATAAAGACAATACGAACGAAGAAATTGAATATGAAAAATGTAAACAGACAACAAACATGATACTTTATTATTCCATGAATGGTTGTGGATTAGAACAATGACTATGGATCAGAAATAAATCAAGAGAACCGATTATAAACTTGCGGAAATAGAACGAAGCACCAACAATACCGGGAAAAAAAGTAACGGTCAGCAAAGTCTGTACAGCATCAAACAGAAAAGGAGGACGACTGTGGGTCATAAAGAAATAATACTGTTAATCCGACATCTTGTGATTAAGGAAAAGAAACAAATATTCTGAGCCGAGGAGCAGAGTGGGTGTGGGTTAAAGGTGATGGAGCTGCGCAAGTGGCTGGTAGATTTTTTTTTCTCTCATCAGCGACATAAATATTAAAGTGTTTTTGTAACCTGGTGCAATTATTCGACCTGTTTTTGTTGTATGCTGTTGTTGCCGGTGGCCGTGGCAGTGGTGGTAGAGATGGAAGTGGTGCTTGAAGTGCTTGTAGTGATTGTTGTCGTGGTTCTGGTTTCGTATTTACTACCAATCCCCGCCGCGGAGGGGCTCGGGGACGGGTATTGTTTTAACTCGGCTTGTTTGTTTGTTTGTTTCTCTATGTTTCTATCCGTCAGTTTGTTAACAACTTTACGAGAAAACTATTGGTGCGATTCTGACTAAAATTACAGGGATGATCGGCCATGACCTTCTGATCACCTGATTAAATTTTGGGCGCAAGTGGGCCAAGGCCCAGGCTGTAGGGTCAAAAAATTTAAAAATCGAGGACGTGTAAAGATCGTTTTTTCGCCATAACTCCTTTCAAATTCCTCATACCGACATGAAACCAAAACCTAGAGGTGCATCTTTCAAATCAGCATCCTATAACATGATTATTACATCAGAGGGGTCACCCCCCAGTTAGATATGCAAGCTTTTTATCGTACAAAAATACACACTGAATTGTTCTCACTTACTGCAGTTAATAAATGCTTATATATTTTTAAAATTAATTATTTTAAGGTAAAACTGACACAGACGTGATCAAGACAAACATACTCAGAGAGCACAGTGTCTTCGTGCCCAAACTTTAACCCATAACACAGACCTTTGATAAATCTTCACTATACCAAATCAGTTTTACCTGCCACTATACACAAAACATATACTGTATGCTAAGTTTGATCCTGATCGGATCTACCATTGATGGGATATTGGCACGCCTTGAATCTGGCCTGCGGATTATCTGTACTTCAATCAGGTCACTTCTTTCAAAATTCCCACACTATGCTTGTACCAATTTTCATCAAAATCGGCCAGGTATTATTGTGACGTTTTGTTAATGATGATGCATACATAGATAACAAAGCTTTGTCATCTCTGAAAACACTTACAATATACTGTATGAGTTCTCTGGTTATATGAATGACTGGTATATAAGTTTTACAATAGGATAACCAGAACAACATGATGGAGCCTACACAGTATAATGTTTCGAAGCAAATTACATCCTGTTGCAAATACATAAGTTTCTCGCGAGGGAAACACACACACACACACACACACACACTCCATGCAGGTCACACACACAAACAACATTGCCTCCCACAGTCGGACATACGAGACGAGAAATAGTGAGAGACTGTGACAGACAGAGTAACTTAGCGACAGAGGACAGAGTGACAGACACAAATAATAGAAAACGTAATGGACCACCGAGAGACAGAGAATCAATGACACAGGGACAGTAAAAAAGAATGTGTAACAGAGACAGAATAAACGAATAAGAAAAAGGTAACAAACAACAGAGTAACAGACGACAATGTACCAGAGAGAGTAACTGGCGACAGAGTGACAGAGGTAGAGCAACAGCTAGAAAAACAGACAGAAAGAGACGACAAAGTGATAGTCAGTAACAGAGGGTAGCAGAGAGTACCGATGACAATTTAAAATGGCAATAATAATAAAGACAGAGTAACATGATCATAATAACAAACAAAATAGTAAGAAACAACAGTAACAAAGTATCCGACAAAGAGTAACAGAGTAAAACATAGTAAAATAGAGTGACAGAGTAACAGAGACAGAGAAAAAGAAACTAATTAGCAGAAAAAACAGCGACAGACAACAGAGTGACAAACGACAGAAAAGACAGAGTAACAGATGACAGAGTAATACTAAAAGAAGGGGAAGAAAATAAGTGACGAAAAGAAAAGCAAAAATACCAAACAAACTGGCACGACTTACAGGCAAATGAACAAAGATCATGAAAGCAGACGATTAGGTACAAACAAATGAACAGTGGGCAGGGTAACAGACGGCAGACAAACGGAAAGAGGGAAGGATAACAAGCGACATTTATAACAAAAGGGCGGAGGAAATGCTAAAACATTTGGCAGAACAGGAAACAGTCGAAAATGGAAGAAGCAGGCCCAATAGACGCTGGGCCAGTACCGGTAACGAGTTAAAGTGACACAAACAGAGCAACATATGATTCACAAAAATGTATATTTCAACAACGAACAAAAAAACAATGGCTACGCGACAACAGTTACGTACATCTAGTTTACCCCGTTGGTACCATGGCGTCTCATAGCATCTAGACATGAAAAGTTAATACAGAGTATACTGTACAGTGGATAGGAGGGCGAAATAGGAGGTAAATTATAATAGTTTAAATTTTGAAGACTCGGAATTCACTGGTTGTATACTTGCATAACATGGAAGTAACTGTACAATACCTAATGAAGACTCTCCTTCTCCGTTGAATGACCCGGAATACCAATGAAGGGCCTTTTTTTTTCACCATCATTACATGTATAACCCCCCCCTCTCTCTCTCGATATTGGTTATTTGTTAATTTACGTTATGAAATGAACTGAGCATCTCGCTGTCTTTCTTCATGTGTGTCGCTGGTAACTTTTTAGTCATCCTACGGTCGGAGTTTCATGAGAGGCCGGGTGGGTTAGTAGCTGGATGGATTGGTGGGTGTGAGGGAGGGTAATATCCAGGGGCCAAAAGCCCCTTTTTTTTTAGTCAACCAGATAAGCGTTGTTATGAAAAGATGTGGCATACCAGCTTAATCCTTGGACCATCAGTAACAATATGCAGGTGCATAACCTTGGAAACCAACTACTGTAAGCTGGGAATCCAAGGTGGCGTCCAAGATTGCTGCCCATTCTGTTTTACTATATGATGATAATTTGTCGAATAAATTGAGTGTAATCATATTTATCCACGTTTTAAAGACCACTATTATATTATTTCTCCTCAGAAAAAAAATGATTATATATGTTCAAAACTATAAGATATTTTAAGTAACTAAATAATTGATTATAATGAACAACACATTATTTCTTCTTTTTAGACACTTTACATACTTGTAATGAATGAGAAATTTAGCAAAGAACAATCACTGTGTGCTTAAACAGCACACATAGAAATATCGATGATTGAATATGTCATGAATATAAGTTCTTATATCATCGTTTATAATATTCAGGTAATTATACATTTTCATCCTTATACCATAACTCATTTTTTATGTGTGTGAATGAGATATAACAATCTTTTTAACTACTAAAATAATTAACACTGAGATGTTGTCCAGCACAATGATAATCTTCTTCAAATTGAGAAAAAGGTAATAAGATATTTATGAAAAATGAAATCAATCAGAGGTATCGTCAACTTCTTGGAAGTACTGAGCTCTGGAATAGCTCTCTGGAGATCCACTGCATCTGCAGGCAAGATAACATGCAACATTCCATTTAGCGCATGAACAGCTTCTTAAACAGCAACAAGACAGGGACGTAGACATCTCCGGTGGCCACTATTCTACAGTCACTGGAATTGGCACAAGTTCTGTTTGCTTTACTGTTTATCCATATTCATTCAACGAAGGAATGCAAGGCTTTGCAATGTGTCCATTTCTGTCAATGATTGTTCCCAAAGCATAACGTTTTAGATGGTGCATAAAAGCATCCCCAGTAGGTGGAAAGAACTTAAGAAGAGTGGTCTTGTTGGTTAAAAGTTTGGGGGAACGAATCTCACTCAAAAAGACATCTGACATCTCGACATTCTTTCTGTAGACAGTGACAAGTAACTTCCTAGCCTAACGGATAACAGCTTCAGGTAAGATTGCACTGCCGTCACTGCCAAACTCTTCCAAAGCATCCCACTGACTTTTCTTACTTGGGGCTAATCACCTCTTTTTTGCTGGTAAAAAAGGGACTGCTGACTATATCATTGCCACTTAAACTGTGAACAAATGCAAGTGAGAGGCATCTGTGTGGTTGCAGTGCTTGGCATTTGGCAATGTCATGTATGGGAAGGTAATTGTCTGTTGCTGTGTTGACTCAAGTTCAGGAAGATCTTTCAACGTGGTGGATACATAATATAGAGGACAATAACATCTGTATCAACTGAATGAATAATGACTTGATCAACTTCGTCTACTTGCAAACTAAACAGGGCATGCAAAGTAATACGAGTGTCTGCTTCTTCATGTGCTGATTCAAGGGCACGGACTGCAATTACACTTCCACTTTGCACAATTACTGGCTTCGTTTCGTCACAGAAACCACCACCGAGATAAAACAAAAAATGTGTTTTAGTGTTACCTGGACTTGAAGACATGTACACCTTGACACCATTTCTCACATAAGCATGCAAATAACTATGCATTGTTTATACGGCACGCAAAGAACTCTGATGGATCTGGTGCTTTATAGTTGGCGGGCAGATCTCATAATTTTTACTGTTGTTTGGCTTACCAGTCCTCATCTGTCTTATCGCTTCCTTCATACTTAGACTTCTGTAGCTATCAAAACACAGATGAACGGTCACAGCATTAAGTGAGACTTCACTGAGCACTGCTTGTTTGTATCTAAGTGCAATGGAAGAGAATTTTTCATCTTTCACAAATGATGAACTCAGTGCATTACAACGATCACTAATGCATATGCTTTGTTTTACGTTGGCAACCTTTCACATCTACTAATGCCTGTATCCTCATTTATAGCTTTCACAAGACTT
>JAGKTI010014894.1:4348-21130 GCA_018397915.1 Birgus latro | reverse complement strand
GAGGAGGTGGATGAGACTACAATGGATGGCCGAGACTGCAAGGTGGGATGCGAGTGAAGAGTACAGATTGTCCAGTGACAGATGAGACTGAAAGGTGGAATGAGAGTGAGGAATAAAATATACATACAAAGACCGAGACAAATTCAGTATACAGGACTGCAGGATGGAATGAATGAAGAGA
The DNA here is from genome assembly GCA_018397915.1 of Birgus latro. Taxonomy (NCBI): domain Eukaryota; kingdom Metazoa; phylum Arthropoda; class Malacostraca; order Decapoda; family Coenobitidae; genus Birgus; species Birgus latro. Next base: position 20,949 of record JAGKTI010014894.1, on the reverse strand, counting down.
TGTATATATGCACAGACTGATGGAACTACATGACAGGGTACTAGTGCAGAAAATATATACCAGCACATGTATATAGACTGACCAACACATTCCTGTCCATGTCAGACTAACCCAATCCTTAGCAAAACTTTAATCACTCCTGGCTAGTTCAAACTAACCCTTAACAAAATCTCACTCAGTCAGTCCATTAAATTAACCTAACCTTAACAAATCAAATTCAACCAAATGAACCCCAAACCAACCCAACTCAATCTTGTCCAAATCAAACTAAAACCTGACTCAGCCAGCCTTATGCCAAACCTTAATGTAACCTTCCCTCCGGCCCTGCCCCCCACAGACGGTGTTCACATTGGAGGGTAACAAGTTGATCCAGGACCAGAAGGCCAGCAAGGGCAAGAGCGCCAAGTACATCCGAGAGTTCACCGACACACAGATGATCATGGTTTGTTCATTGATGCTGCATGTTGTCATCTCTTTCTCTCTCTCTCTCTCTCTCTTTCATACACTGATGCAAAAGAATCAAGCTACAGATGTCAGGAGACTACAGTAATCCATATATTATAAAGCTAATCCTGAGGCCTTTCAGACATGCAATGATGATGATGATAAATAATGATGATGATGATGATGATATTAGGGTTAGTGATGATGTTTATGATTACAACAATGATGATGATGATAGTGACAGTAATGATGATTATGATTATGATGATGATGATGATAGAAATACTGCAATTAAAAACCATTCCTTCTCATTACACTCTCACACAGTAACACCCTTAGTGCCTTATGTAAAGAACCAACATGAAGTCCCCTCAAGGTCACATGTACCCAGATTATCACTCTCTCCTCACACTCTCATTCATTTGTGCCTCTATTTATCCCATTACATTACACACATATGAAGAAATATTACTTTACTGCACAGTCCAAAAGTTCATTATCCAGACACTCATTTATCATGAATGGCTAATCAAGAGCTATTTTTGTGTATCTTCAATTGCATACCCAAATTCTTATTAAATTTGTATCTACCTAACTTAATAAGTATTTTCATCTGCATAACAAAATCCTAATTATACAGCATTTATACTTATCCGTCTCTATTTATAGCCAGACGTCTTAATCCCATAAAGGGTGGCCACGAACAAATTACCTCCATGTTGCCCTTTCCTATGGTATTTAGCTAGTTAATGGATATTTTCATGAATATATGTTACTGTACAGCATTTATCAACACAAGCATACCTAGCAATTTAAATCTCATTATTCTCTGTTCTGGAATATGGTAGCTTAAGTTTGGTACCTTATGCTTCATTTTACTTAATTATAATGAATGAATGAACAGTAATATGATCAAAGAAACACAATACTATAAACCACTACTGGGTACAAACATGTATTTTTCTCTCAAATAATCTGACCGCTTATCATTTTCATTATCATCTGTAATATGACAAAAAAGCAAGTCATGATGATGATGATGATGATGATGATGAGGAGGAGGAGGAGAGGGAGGAGTACAATGATGATGATGATGTTTCTCTTCTACTTCAGACTGCCGAATGTGATGGTGTGGTCTCCAAGAGAACATACAAGCGTCAATAACTCCTCCATTCTGCATCTCGGCAAACATCATCACCAAAAACAGTCCCACATCCATCAAGGCAGACATTACATTATCCACACACCTGATTATCCAAACCTGACTACCCATACACTTTAATATCCACAATTTATTATCCATATACCTGATTTTCCACACCTGATTACCCATACACCACATTATCCACATACCTGATTATCCAGTACTTAACCAAACACATTATTATCCACACATCCCACACATGACACTGGATGGAAAAACTCCAATCACCAAGTGGCCAATTAACCAATGCTAATGACCTAAACACCAACCACAAAACAAGCTGATTAATCGACACAGCAATTACCAACAACTTTAAAAACAATGTTCATAACGGCATTCTCTATACAAGCACGGACTCTTCACCAATCAAGTCACTGATGCTGGATTTATGAAGAAAAAAATATTATGCCAATATTCATTTCTTAATAATAAAAATTTATATACTGTAGCTACTTACATTAAATATTCTAAGAGTAATGATTTGAGATTTCTGGTGGGTAACTTCACCACTTTTAGAATTGAATGGTTAAGGCATTAAGAGAATACAGTATCATGAAATTTTATCTCCACAAATAATATACATATGTACCTTTTACCAAAGTTTATATTAACCGTTAACTTGCTATCCAATTTTTTATATTTTTCAGAAATATAAGTGTTGGTTAAAATTCCATGTCCATGCGGTTAAAGGATGCCAAAATGATATGAGCAACTTTTACAATTAATAAAGATTTTTTGAAGCTTTGGTTTGCAAGGTTCCTATTTCCCTATAGCATCATCTGAACAGCAACAGCTTTCACACTTCATAGGACTGTATCTACCTGTAGTTGATTTACTGATATGGGCTTGGCTTTTACGGGTAATCCACAGTACTGAATATAGTGACTCCAAACTTTTAAATGCAGTTAGTAAGAGGACTCCTGTTGTGACCTACAAAGAATATAAAACTGAGGGCACTTTTTTTTTTAACTGCATTTTATTCTTCTTAATATAATATACGGTACAACGTTCCACAAGAGATCAAACGTGATGTCCACATTTATCAATGACTAGTACAGGTAATGATATGTCAAACTAAAGTTATGACAATGAACTTACACTTTCAACTTAATTAGTTCAGTCTGAAATACATATAGGATGAACATCTTTGGTCCGGCTCCAGCTTTGAACCTTTATTGCTAAGTGCACCAGCTTCTTATGATACCAATGCACTAATGATTTGACTAAGAAATATAGGCACCTCTTGGCTGAGCAAAATATGTCCTTCCTTTGCCTTTACTTAAGACAGAACTCTAGTCTATTCTTCCACCCTCTAATTTCTTTTTTTTATACCTAATACTTATGGATGGCTGCATTGTCAGGAAGATACAAGTGTGCATTACTATATAAGGTACATACAAAGTACTGTACTGTATAAAGCTTACACCAAATACAGACTTAAACAATACGATCAGTGTATAGTAACTTCTTAAAAATAAAGGCGACTAGATCTGAGACTTAACTGTTACCGTTTATAAAAGAGAAGTACCACCTCAAATAAGGATGCACATACAATAATCTCATTGTTATATACTCAGCATAACAAAACGTGACTCTCAGCAAAAGAAACGACCAAAACCACAATTTTTATAAAAGAAGTATGCTTGTCAATAAAATACCCTATTTACATTTTATCATATAAACTTGTATCATCAAGTACTGTAGTTATTCCTGCTTCTCATGCATTTCTTCCAGCTTCACAAATGGTTACCGTATGGTTTATACTGCTGCGTATCTCGTAGCTAATGTATCACCCATACCGGTACTGCAAAATATTTTTAAGGAATCCACATCAATTATACTGCAAAATATTTTCATGGCATACACATCACTTTTTCTGCTAAATACTTTCACGGCATGCATATCGCTTTTATGGCAAAATTTTCTGAATGAATGCTTTCTGTATATACATGAAAGAATCACTTTACAGGAAAGCATTTCAAGTTTTATATATTGTTTTCATTACTTATTTATATCATCTATTTATTGACTAGCATTGTATTCTTTGAGGTGCGGCATTAACAAAATGATCCAACGAGATTTCTTTCCCTCCTCAGCAGGAACCCCTCCTCCAACAACACACAATTCTCCCACACAAACTCTCCTAGCATACCTATTCTGTCATGTAAGTCTTTCCCCCCCACTCCCATCTCCTGCCAACCACTCTACTCACATACACTCCCTTAAGCAAGTCTCTCCATTAGCTTCAAATGGCTGAATCATCTCAACATATTTCTGTTCATTTTTTCCTATTACAACAGCCACTGTATAACATTCACCAAAGGTTCATTTATTTATTTATCTATCCCTACATACCACTCGTCTGGCACTTACGAGGCAGCATGATATAACTGCTCATACTCCTGATGTTTACCCCTTCTTTACTACTAGGATATAATTATGTCGGTGTTAGAATAAGTATACTGTCATGTAATGTCTTCTCTGCTCCCACATTTAAACTCCTACTTAATTTTATTGGTCTCAATGCCCCAACTCCTCTCCTTCTTCACTCACAAAACTACCTAATGGTAAACATCTAAACATCCTCACATTCTCCATTTCTGTGCTAAATGATCCCATCCATAATTTCTTGTACAAACACAAACACTTTGCCTTTATCTCCATTTACCCTTGGACTTTATCATTCTTAACTTTTTCACTTAGGCATGTTAACTTTACTTCAAGGGTGAATGGTAGTGAAGTAGATGGAATGAAGAGAAGAGGTGTATTTTAGTAGTACAGTAATTAAAAAAAAAAAAAAAAAACTTTATGATGGTATGAAGAGGGTGTCAAAATACTGGTTAGTCTATGACAGCTAGATTTAGGTTATGTTAGAAAACTAGACTGTATGTGATGTGAATGAAATGTGTGTAACAGAAAAGTCATAAACAGATAAGCAACAGCAAGAGCAGCAGCTGAACCAGTATGAAAATGAGGTGAAAACAAAGTAGTCTGTATGCATTCTTTTCACAACCTTTCCCTATCGAGCATGGACGAAATCTGATGAAGACAAAACACCCCGTATATATATTTTTTCTATCTTTCCCCAAACAGAGGTCCTCAGAAGGGAGCAAGACGACAGAGATAATGCATTAGGACCTACCATCTTTACTCCAATTCCACCTAACAAAAACAACAATTGACTATACTGCCTGACTAAACAACATTATAAAGTGTTTGATGTGGCAAAGATCTCTCACCCCTTTCACCTTGGATGATAGCTAAGTGTTGTCAGACTGGAGGGTCAATATAACCAGTAATGAAGGCAACTCATTCCTCAAAACTAAGGCTCATCAAATTTTATGCAACCCTGACTTAGTACAGGTTACAGTACTCTCATTTTACGAACTACAGTACTGTTAAATAACCGTTCACTCACACGATTTAAACATTTTTAGCACCCATTTGCAAAGTTGTACCATTAAATCAGGCTTTACTGATCTACCAGGAGACCCGCCGACATGTCGTAAAAATAACCCCGCTAATACCAATACATCAGTCCTGTATGAGACAGCCCTAGCATGTATTCAATATGGACGGTGGGTGTTAGCGCCGAAGTGGTGACATGTAGAGGTGTATGGTATGCAGGAGGACGGCTGGGCCTTGATAGCAGGCTGTAAAGCCTATGCCCAGAGTCGGACACATAAAAAAAATAAAAAAACACACATTGTCACTCATACGCTAACTACGATCTCCTATGAAGCACCATTTTTCAACATATGATCACAGCTTTCCCTTATATGACTGCTACGATCCCTGCTTTTACTTATATGACTGATTGTTAATCGTTTTTCCATGAATGTAATCAATTCATACATCAAGGCAGACCTCAGTTTAAATATTGGAAGTGGCCCAGTACAATTAAGTGAAAAAACTGACCATAGTAACTTGGCATATGGCTCATACAATTGTGAACAAAAGAATCAATCAACTGTTTTTTTAGTCAAATGATTATGAAACTTAGAAAATACTCCAAAATGTGTGTTGGTCTCCAAAGATTACATCCCTGAGTTTCAAAAGCCCTTGCTCAGTCTCATTATTTATCAAAATAAATTGTATCAGGAACTGTGTCACAAATGTACCATAGTACTTACCATTATAAACAGTTGCACAGTTTTACAAGATACATTAATATAAATATACTGTATTATACTTCATAAACACTCTCTACAAGCCATACTTTACCAGACTCTATTTTCTACAAACCAACTGGTTTATTTTACATACACTGTGCTATATGCTACTGTACTAAAAATAAATTGTGCATGCATACATCTGTAACCATAAATACTTAGTTTACTACCATATATTATTGTCTTCATATTGTACTACTATTACATTTCAAAATTATATTAAGAGATCCCTTCGTAATCTACAAACAGCAGTATAAAATTGCAAAAAAGAGCACTACTTCACTTTCCACTTTAAGTAGCTACATAGAGTTATGGCACATATTCATGGCCACTAATCAAAATTCTCACAAGGATAAAGCACCCATGACAAACTTCTGTCATGAAAGTCAAACACAGACCTCACAACAAACAAAAAAGATTACGACTAGGGTATATGGTTCATGACATTCAGGATCTGATTTGCAAAGATATTTCGTTGTTCAGTTTATACTCTCCTCACTAACTTGATCTGTGTTGAAAATTCAGTCATGCAGCTGTTAAAACGCCTGCATGGACTGAGACAGAATCAGGGACAGAGAGATGATTCTCACACCTCAGGATGCTTTTCCAGCAGTATGTCAAAAAATTTGTCAAAAGCCAGAGAACAATAGGTGTTATCACCATGGTACCAGTTCTTAACCCTTAGCCCTCTGGCACTTCTCAGCATCAAGAAAAATTGTCTGCTGTTAGGCAAGGTAAATATAATGTCATCTGAGGCTTAAGGGTTAAAATAAATAAGACAGAGGAGGAGTAAAGTACAGTAAATTCAGGAAGGTGGAGGAACACGGAATGAATGACTGCAGCAGCATCAGGATAAGTTTGTGTGGTCTACTTATCAAGCTCACCCAATATGTGATACCAATGAAGAGATAAAAGGATTAATGAGGAAGGACATGTGAAAGAGAAGAAAGCACAAAGTGACAAAGTAGCCTAATAATGTTTCAGCCTTGTCCACGCATTTCCTGGAGGGAGGACGGCATCAAAAATAGTACTGACTTTATTAACTATTCAACGTGTAATCTAATCCAGCCACAATGGTAACCAACAAATGCTTCACTCATGAATGAGTTACTCTCCATAGCCAAACCCTTTTCATCTTGGGTACTCATGACAAGTAACCATCCACACAGTCTTATCACGAATCAACAACACTCCTTTATTCCACTGTGACCCTCTTTCCCATATGCACTCCTCAGTCCAATCTTCCCATATCATTAATGATCTACTACTCCACCTCTTAACCACAACACTACTCTCCTTCCTCTTCCTCCCAGCTATGACACTACTCTCTTCCCTCTCTTTCCCAACCACTACTCTACTCTCCTTCCCCTACCTCCCAGCTACTACACTACTCTCTTCTCTCTCACTCCCAACCACCAAACTACTCTCCTTCCTCTTCCTCCCAACTACTTCACTACTCTTCTCCCTCTCCCTATCTCATATCTCCTCAACTGAATACCTGCGGGTGTAGTTGACCTCCACCAGCCTAAAGGAATTCAAGACAGCTGTAACTGGACGTACACAGACCAAGAATGTGTCTGAGAGACTTCTAGCAGCCAAATTAACACTTGCTAACAATGGCCGCACCACCCCAGCCACCAATGGTCGTACCAAAAACTCTACCACTAGAGTCAGGGGGTCCACCACCAAGGGTCGTACTACACCTTGAAGCAGGAACCTGAAAATGATGGTTACTGTAATTAAATGCACTTTAAAAAAGTACTGTACATAATAACTATACAGGTACAGTACAGTTATAGCAGGGATTCACTATAAGCATATTAGTATGTACTTGAAGCCAAATACACAAGTCATTACTGTAATGGAATGTAACATTTGATCACAGCAATTGCAGGGACTGTTATTAATTTTTTTCACATGATCACTGTTACCAACTCCATCAGGTAAAAAGCCATAATTTCCATCCACTTTTTACTGAAACACATGCTTCATCTACATTCCAAATACATTCATCACTACAGTAGCTTCATTTTGTATTATTTGTCAAACTTATTTCACATACACATCTCCCATGATACTTTTGCAACCTCCTCCTATTCATCACTATCATCACTTATGATGCCTTAACATGGTACCTCCCAGGAAACTTCAGATGAAGGGTGGCTTTGCCATACTGTCTTCAGGTTACTTTGTCTTTACATGCAAATTATTTTCCTTCCTCATTATGCTCTGTCTATATAAAACTGTATAACTCTTCCCTACACCAAAGTTCCACTATCACTCTCATTACTTACCTCAAGAAGTGGTGTAGGAACAGTGAGAGACAAGTAAAGGGGAATGTGATGACTGCAAAGCTCTCTGCCATTGCACGATTCACAGCCACCACTGAATTTTTGCCAAATGAATCAAATGACGTCCCTCCCACTGCCATAATGAGAGGGGGTGAGCTGGAAATAAAAAGAGCAGTGATAAAATATTTGGACTGTATAAGTCAACAAAACATCCTAAAATGAACTCTCTTAAGTACTGTATAATTTCAAGCAATAAATAAAAACAGCATCCACAATGTCACACGACAGCATTTTTATTATTAAAAAAGAAAAAAAAATCATATACAAAAGAGCTCACTAGCCAATAACCTAAGCCCGTTGATAAAAGCACTAATAACTTGTGAACTTACACTGCAACCTTGGATTCTTACACCTCACAAGGGGTAGTTAATACCATGGGACTGGGTATTACCATTACCATTTACAAACTCACCAATAAGCCATCCTCATAATTTTATTTGCCTTAGAAAGGGCCTCCCATATTCTAAGGGGTTTATCAAGGCCACAGTTATACTCCCAGTTCAAAGAGTATCTCTAGAGCTACGTAAATCTAACAGGAAATGGAAAATATGGTACAGAAAGAGACATCCTTGGGCTGAAAGTATCAACTCACCATTCTCTGCTGTCTCTGCGTCGGGTGTCAGAGATGCGTGCAAAGTGGGCCTCGTATTCTCTCATCATCAGCTCATCCTCCTTTGGCAATGCTTCTGTCTGTGGCTGGATGACCGGCACACGAACTGAATTCACACTGGGGTTAGCCTGTACACCGCTGTCTGTTTGTACTAGCTGGTCGTCGTCTGAAATGAGGCAGTGTGGTGATTCTAGAGACATTGTTTAGTGACATTAACTCCTTCAATCTAACAATGTACAGTACAGTTATTATTTCATCCTTGGTATTTTCAGAGTATTTTTTTAATCTCAGAGCAGGCTTCTTGAAATAGAAGGGTTAACTATTGCATTCAGAGCTACAGGTCTTCCCTAAACTGAATGAAATACCTAGTAGTAGCAAGAATAAACTACAAAAAGAGAAAATGATGACTTTCATGTCAATGCTGCACACTCTTAACCCCTTCAATCAAATGACTGTATATTTTAATCTTATTACCCTCAGACAGTTTTATTCAGCCTGGTAGAGACTTTTCACAATGAAAAGGGTAGATATAGCCTTTATCAACCCTTTCATTAATACAGGTCCTACCTACGATGAATAAAATCATCCAGAGGTTGGAAGAAAAAACTAAACACAATACATCACCAGACTGTAGGACTTAATCAAGGATAACACTTGCTGAGAAAAACTGCCAGAATCTATGGAACGATACAGTGTTCAATAAATAATGGCAATAAAACTTTGAAACACTGGAGTCTCTGTGCTGTAACTGGTGTTTTTCAGTCACTGCTATTAGCAACAAGAAAACATTACTTGTTATTCTACAACTTCTGGTGGTGAAATGGAGAATAACTACATCAGCACTTAGTGTTTCTTTAGACTGCTAGAGCAGCCACTGAGCTAACTAAATACTCATATGGATACAGAAATGGATCACAGAATTCTTAACTATTTCAAACACCAAGCACTCCTTGTTTTGATAGGGGATTTCCATTTAGTAAATTCTAACAAAGAATGATTAGCTGATATTACATTACACTAAGTACAACACTGTACTTATCAGTATGTATCAGTTAACTACAAAATAAATGTTACAATTATACAAACAAGAGTTACACAACACTTCTATAATGCTACAAAAGGGTTTTAAAAGTTGCAGCAGATCCTCATTTTAACAAACATCCAGTTTACTGTCACACTTTGGATACAAGGACAGATACTGTGACGACAAAACCTGATGACCTCTTAATTCATACTGTACATAACAATTAGTATCGTATACTGAAGTCTCATTCAGACAAGGAAAAACACAATATCCCATTCTCCATATCATGTACAGTATTTTACATGAGAGCTGAGACTGTTCCACCAATGAACTCATGATTTAATGCTTTTTTAAGCATGAATGCCTTCACCATCAACAGTTCTGTAAATAAAGGATCTACTGTAAATCATGCATGTAATTCAAGTAAAACCAAAGGCTATTCTCACAGGCTGGAAGGAGGTTTTCTACATACATGGTGCATTAATATTCTCTGGTGTTACTTATGCAAATTATGCTCTGCTTCATTTCATCTCATTAATAAAGGCTTCAACATCCTTTAATGCATCAGCCTTAGTCACCTGATGGCCGCCCTCCACACTGCTTGATCTCTAGAAGACTCTATTCAGTCCCTTGTCAATTGTCATCTTCCATTCTCGCCAAATGCCCAAACCATCTAAATCTACCTCTTATCACAATACAATTCATATTAACAAAGAAGAGAATATAATGGTGCAGTAGCACTGAAGAAGAGATGCTAATAAATTCTCAGCCCATGAAAATAAGCCTCCAAGACACATGAGGTAAAATACTTGTCTTTATCTAGCAAGCAGTTGAAGCAGAATATCTGTATTACCTTAGTAACCAGATCCTTCCTAAAATGATGCTAAACACCCATGCAAACTGCATCATAAAAAAATATACCAAGAATGGAGTTATCCTGGCCGAGAACTGCAGCATACAGAAGTGGAAAAATGGGATGTGTCAAGAGCTGATCCTAAAACACTACAGTAATGGATAAAAACATAAGAAGGAATTAGACACAATTATCTAATGAGATTTCTTCATACATTTCCTGTAATTAATATACAGTTTATTCAGTGTAAGCCTATGACACACTGAATGCTCTCTGTCATCAATGAACAAATATATCATACCAGTATAGGTATTCATTAGACACCCTACAGATGACTACCTTGAAGGACTAGAGCTCCAAATTCTCTACTAATACTGTAACAGACAAATTGGGTATATGAGTGACAGTACAGTTAAAAAGAGCTTGATGAGCCTACGATATGATCATGTATCTGGATGACTGAATATCTACCCCAACAGACAGACAATTACTTATAGCACTCCACAAATTATCAACTTACCTTCATAGCCAGCATTATCAACGCCTTCCAATTGTTTCTTTGATCCTGGTACTTTGAGACTAGGTAATTTCTTGGGACTGGGATTGGTGACCTGTGGTGTGGTGTTGGCACTCTGTTCAGATGGCTTTTTTGTTCCTCCTTTTTGCCTGCTGCTCCTGGGCTTTACTGTGGAGTAAAGCGGGTCCTCAGAGTCGCTGTCTTGACCTCCACCATTCCCTTGACCAGACCACTTATCTGTCAGGAAATAAGGTAATACATGCATGTCAGACTATTTAAACGGACAGGAAAAAATATAACAAGTAATCCCAACAATGTTACGGATATATTTCATACATTTGGAACTGAAATTTTGTGGAACTGGCAAATCAGCTTTACACATAACAATGGAATTCTAGCAGGCAATTATTCTGCTATTCACTGTGATCTTTATGGTAACAAAGATGAATTATATTTAACAAGGATTTATTTTATTAATCCAATGAGCCTGTGACAGCCTGTTTCATATTCTTCCTACCTTCTGATAACTTTATTCAGCTTTGGAGATACTTTTTTGAACTGGAAGGGTTAGATATAACCTTAATCAACCCCTTCAATATGAAAGGCCATTCCTAAGCTGAATCAAATCCTCTGGTAGCAACAAGAATAAACTTACAAGGACATCACATAGATTCAAGTGGTTAAACATCAACCAATACCAACTTTGACTACCAGTGTCGTTAGCCTCAAAAGTCACACGTTTGGCAGAGGCGTGTCGAGGGTCATAAGTCCTTCCCTTACTGCCCTTCCCAGGCCTGACAAGAGGGTCTGATCTGTGGGGACTGGAAACTTCTGGTCTGGAAAGGGGAAAAAAAAAAAAATCAAACTTACTCCAGTACCCCAAAATTTGGAGTTCCAGCCTAGGGTCCTAACATATAAAAAGGGGGCAATGCTTAAGCCATCATTATAAACTGTCTGATCTATCTGGCAACATACCATACTGTAAATTATAGGTCCCTAACACCGTAACTGAAGTAATACAGGGCTAGCTGTAACCATTCAAATAAAAACAGTGTAAATATGTACAGTCAGTCATCTGAACACATCAATATATAACTTTTTTTTTTTTCATACAACCAGTACAGTATACTGGGGGAACTGGTAAGTCAGCTTTGCAGATAACAGCTGAACTTCAATAGGCACTTCTGGGGGGAATTTACTGGGAGCATGATGAGCATTTAAAACAATCATACTCAATGTACTGTTCACTAGCTCCAAAAATATCAGTGCACAATATGCATTAAATCTTATGACAAGGATTGAAGAATACACTGCAGTTTTGTCTTCACACACAATGGTAGTCCTGATGGTCAATAACTGCCAAATCATGTATTACCGGTAGTCGTGGCCTGTTGAATGTGTAGGGAATGGTCTTATTATACAAGTATCAAATAGTACTTAATTCTACAGCATCAAACCCATATTGCATTGACATATTTCGGTGTTAGTGTCCATAATGGTGCCTAGTGATTTCTACAATACATACAGGCTTCCCCCATGCCTATCCACGTACTTGAAATCATAGGGTGGGTCATCCTTGGTCTGAGTCTTGTCCATATGAGGATCTACGAATGTCATCGACTTTAGTTTATGAGGAAGTGGACCAGGCTGATCTGGAAGAAAAGTTAAGTTACAATCAGAAAGGCCCAGGAGTAACAGTTAACCAGGCTCTCATTATCCTGTTCATCAGTCCTTATCAATCCTTTAATTTTCAGATATACTGAACCAATTTATTACTGTATTTTATGACGATTTTCATATTTGTTCTCACTTGAAATACGAAACAAAAGCTGATGTGACAGATAGCTAACACAGTACATCACACTGGTACATTACAAGATATACGGTAATTACACTTCAACTACAGATTCTCTCGTAAGATGAATAATACTGTCTTGTGCTAAGCAGAATAAAATAAAAAGTATGTCCTAGGGATGAAAAGGTGATTGGATTGTTTCAATCATTATCAATCTAAGGGCACTCTTTACAATGAAAATCAATAAATGAATAAATGACATGAGTGAAAATGATGCAAGACTTACGGATTGGAAGAAATGTGTCGACAATCTTAACTTCTATCACTATATTCTTAACATAAACTTATTTAAAGGTAGCAGTAGGACGAGGAAGATAATGAAATCATTAGAAGATTGGTCAGAGCAAAAAAATTTACATTAGCCTACTGCTTGAAGAAAATGCAAAACAGAGACAGTGGAGGAAGCAGTTGGAAAAATACAAACCTTCACCAACTGTAAACATAAATTTGCTTACAGATATGAAGGGGAAGATACGAAAACTTACTGGGAGATCTATCTGTGCTGTTTCCCACTGGCTGTTTGCTGGGTGGAGGACCAATTTCTGACACGCTGTCCCAATCAGATCCAGAATCTTCCTCATGTTTCGCTGTTTGTCGAGGCATTGTCTCATAAACACACTCCAATCCCGTACAATATTCTTATTTCAAGTGCAACACCTGAAAGAAAACCTATATTATAGTGTCTACAGTTCAAGTTCATACCAAAGTTTTGTTTAAAAAAATAATAAAGATAATACTATAATACACATAAAACTGTACAGTTAGGTTGTTCAGTTATGGCCCTCTTACAACACAATGATGAAAAATTGTGCTGGAAATGTCAAAACAGCACTGCATACAGAAGTATAAAAACTACATAATAAAGTACAGTGATGAAATAAAAATTGTACATAAGGACAATACAGTAAACCCACATTTAATAGAATAATTGCAGGAATAATGAATCATTAAATCTGAAAGTGTATTAAGTTCAATATTCAGTAATAATTTTAATTTACAAACCCCATTTGCAAAAGAAATGACAGTAAAAAACTGAATAACAGCACAATCTCTTTAAGAGCTATAAAGAAAAAAAATGATGACTGTACAAAATAAAAAACTGGGTGAAATGATATGCATCTCATGAAATGCACCACCTCGAGATTTTGCCAGATTTTTCCCCATCTTTTAACTTTTTGCAAGCAAATTCTAGAAAAGCTCACTCACACAGACTTTTTATTTGACAGGGACTTTCATCATAGTGTAATAAATTTTTTACATCCAAATTATACAAAAATAAATAAGGACAGAATGATACCAAAGTTAGGAGCAAAGAATGTTGCTCTCAAGGTTTGGTTACGCGTCACTTGACTTGGTTTGTGTTAATCCTCTGGCCACGTTAAACAACTGTGGTCCTCCTACTAATTATTCTTCATGACATGTAAGGTGACTACAGTCCACAGACAAAAAAAAAAATCATTTCTTTCCAAACATCTGTTGTTTTTGTACAAATACAGTAAGTTCTGATATCTTTTACGTGACACAGTGTACTTGTGTCGAGTTCATATTATAAGCGAAAAACATTGCTTGAAGCAAATGATCTTGTCATCAATGAAAATTTAGACAATAGTAAAAATTAATTATTTCACATTTTTGTCAGAAAATGACAATTTTCTCACAGAAAGATGCATTTTTTACCGTCATCATGGTATAAACTTGAAACTTCACGGTCACTTCCTATTACAAAAATAGCAACAAAGTAATAAATAGCATTTTCATTTTTTAAGGGCAATAGATAGAGAGAAGGACTTTGGTCACATCAAGAGGAATGACCGAGAAAAGCTAGGTCGTGGCCATGAGGTTCAATTTACGTGGTCGTATAGCAGTATGAAAATACCATATTTCCACAACTTTTTTACCTTATTACTGTACCGTGATAATCAGGCTATATTTCTTAAGGGAAAAATACAATATTGTATCACTGGGCTTACCAAGAAAACAAGGTATAAATTTTCACCAAGGTTTCTCTCATAATTTTCAAAGTGCCAAGAAAGAAAATATGACATGACTATTATATATTAGTAAGAACTTGAAGTCGTTATCCTCTAAACTCATTAAATATACACTAATGCTTCATGTGACTGGCATGGGGTTACAACAAGATAGACTCAACACAGCCTTACCTATGGCTGCCGTTTGTGATGTTTGGCTTATTCTTCACGTTAATGTGGCTGGAAACCCTTCTTGCGTTTTGTCTTCTTTCTTCTTGTTTTAGTGAATCCGGGAATGCATGTTGTCCCTCTCAGCAGACTCCACCAAGCTCTGTTTACATGTTTACATCAGTGTTACCATCTTGCGTGCTTCGGCAATACCACCATGCGCTGCAAGGCGACCACTGCTAGAATGTAGCAAGAAAAAATAAATAAACAAAACATCGTGTAACACCTAAATTTCCCACTAAATCACCCATGTAGTATAGGAAATAAATATGAACAGAAAAAATCCCGCTAAACATATTTCAAGTAACATGATCATTCAATATATTAGGGCATGAGATAACTAACTTTTTATCCCGTTTTAATCCAATTTGGTGGAAGGGTTAAGGGGCAACTCATGACAAAACCTTAGCCTACTGTTTTTAAAGAACAATATTTTGAACGTCACAAGGAAAAGTTAACTTTGACGTTGTTCTGTGACCTTGACCTTTGGCATATTTTTCTTAAAGGTTTTTCCATTGGATAACCTTCAACTCTTCCACCAAGTTTCGTTAAAATCGGACGAAAGCTGCCCGAGCTATAACAAGGTCGGAACTATTTTTATGAATTAAAATTATTAGAGCTATCTTACGGCGGGAACTACCTTGAGAATAGAGTGAGCCAATCTAGGTCGCCAAAGTAGTTACCGAATGCAGCTCCGAAGCAATCCACGTTAGAAAGTCAAGGAGCGTCCAAATCGGGAGACGCGGACTCCTGAATGACACTAATCACCCTGACCAGCTGATGTATGAAAATGAATGCGACAGCTGACCTCACACTCTTTCGATAAAACACGCCAGCATACACTTTCTACCAAGGTCCAGAGAATACCTGGACCTTGCTTTCTACTTTGAGTATCAGAGGCACGATTTTTTTTGTCCTCTCTCTCTCTCTCTCTCTCTCTCTCTCTCCAAAGGCTGGAATATGCGCTTACAGACACCCTAGTCTTGATGTGTTGTGCTGTGTTCTGTCTTGAGTGGTGGTGTGTTGTGCTGTGTTGTGTTCTGGTGCCAGCAGTGTATCAGCAAGAGAGACAGACACACAAACAGACAGACAGACAGGCAGAAACAGAGAGAGACTGTAAGTGTGTGCTAGTATACGGTATGTTTATGTGTTGTGTGTGCGTGAGTGTATTTTTACAGCCTGTGTGTGTCTGTCGGCCTCTTGTGTGGTTTATGGCTTCTTTTGTCGAATTGCGTGTGTGTATGTGTGTGTGTGTGTGTGTGTGTGTGTGTGTGTGTGTGTGTGTGTGTGTGGTCGTGGTGTAAGCGATGAGTCGTGACAATGTATGGATGTCGGCTGAAGGGGTCGTGTGTGTGTGTGTGTGTGTGTGTGTG
>JAGKTI010014893.1:7293-21133 GCA_018397915.1 Birgus latro | reverse complement strand
TGGTGAAGGTGGGCAAGATAGGGAAATCCTCAGGAGGGGAAGGCACTTGGGTAGGAGGTGAGGGGCTGCACGTAGCCGTTCCCTCCTCAGCACAGCTGGTGGCCGTCGCCAAGTCCCCTTGGACACGGAGCTCAGAGCGGCTGGTGGCCGTCTCCTCCCTCGTGCGGCTGGTGGCTGTCACTGAGGGCCCGTGCCCCTGGCTGGCGGTGGACTGAGTGCAGCTGGTGGCCATCACCAAAGAGCCGTGCCCCGTGAGGACTGCACCCCAGGTGCAGCTGGTGGCCATCACCCAAGTCGAGTCCCTATTGCAAGTCAGACAAGGTGCAGCTAGTGGCCGTCACTTGCCTGGTGGTGTGGCTGGTGGCCATCACCAAAACCCTCTTCCCTTGAGCGAATTTAATCTGAGAGTGGCTGGTGGCCGTCTCTCCCCGTGTGTGGCTGGTGGCTGTCACTCGGTATGACTGAGGGAGGGAAGCAGCAAGTGAGCAGCTGGTGGCCATCTCTGGGATGCCGTCTAGGGCTAAGGAGTTACCCCCACCCTGAACCTGGTGAGGGCTGGTCCAGCTGAGGTGTAATGCGCCATGACTGCTGCCTCCCAGGTGAGGTACCTGATTGCGAGAGGGGCACTGGGCAAAGGTAGAGGTAGGCCCATCTCGCGCTGAACCCGCGCTCAGTTATAGCCTCACGGTTGTCTCCTCCTAGGGTGGGTGTCACACTTTGGCGGCGTGTATTTCGATGGGAATGTTCCATTTTCATTGATATACTGATGAGTGGAGGCTCCACCTCATTTAATACTGGATTTACCTTTGTGCTTCCCATTTTATGAAGTTTCCTCATTATCATGGTGCTGGAGAGGGACGCTATGTGGTGGCATGGTATAACCAAATGGCTCAGTTCCGTGATCAAACAAACATCCCTCAGCTACTTCCCTGTCCCCTGAAAGTAGTAAGGTGGACTGCAGAAGAGGAACTTTAGCCTGCAGTTCACTGGGTTCTCGTTCAGACAAACCCAGGGTTGTAACTATATCTACTACTCCTCCTCAATATCATATTTCACTCTTCCCGTGATTAACCCGTTCCATCTGATGACATATTTTCACAAGTGTGGAGAGACTTTCTGAATTGGAGGGTTGCATATATCCTTCATTAACCCCTTCAGTCTGATTATATGTCTTCTTTTTATTCATGCTACCTTCAGGCGATTTCAGTTATGTTGGGGAGATCTCTTCTCTTCAGGAGGTTCATGAAGGCTATATCTTACCCCTCCAATTCAAAATCTATCCAGACCTGAAAAAATCATCTGGTGGTAACAAGTGTAAATGGAAAAATACATAACCAGAATGAAGGAGTTAATTTTCCACAGCTACAAGTTTAATAAATGCCATCTAGAAGTAGTAAAAACAAGCTTAGACTCTTTGACCACTGATTTCCTGTGAACTGTGTAAAATTGTATATCCTATGCTGAAATATATGTGGCTCTTTTCTTTCTCTGCCATGCTCTTTTCACTTTAACTTGGCATAAAACTGCCATCCTTCTGCCTTGAATGCTGGGTTGTACCAAAATTTTAACACTTGATTGTGTTGATTATGATGCTAGTAAGAAAAAGTGCTGTGGAAGGGATGAAGCTTAACTGTTGTCTCTCTGCCAGTGAGCTACATGAAATAAGCGTAAGAAGGACAAAAATCTGGGTGAAGGTGAATTATAGTACTTTCTGCATAATAGTCTTTAACTGCTTTGTTATCCCGTTTCTTTTAAGCTCTGAAAAAAAAAAAAATTATTTGAAATAATATTTACAGTAGGAAATTTGTGGTCAGAGGGTTAACTACACTTGGTTCATGGGGTTTAGGGAGTTCTTCAGCTTCAGCAGTTTAATTCTGACCAATCCTTTCATTCACTTATCAGAAAAAACAGAGGTACAGTAGTGTATTATGATACTGCACTACTTTATCTAAACATACTGTACTCAACCATCCATCAACCAATCCTATGTCGCCCCACGAGGAGCGTAGGAACACCACAGCTAGGCAAATTGGCCCTGACATTTAAGATGAGAGTGACAAGCCTCACTCGTCCCTGAGTGGTATTACGTGAGCAATAAACCCCAACCACCCCTTGGATATAAACCGACACAGGCTCAATCCGATTGGAGCACCTTAATTACCCACTAAACCACCAGGTGCCATAATTTGGTTGTATGGTTACCACCCAACATAGTAAATGGTTTCCTGGTGTACAGGAAACCATTTGGCTTGTTACTCAGTGTTGAGTTACCCATAGGCAGAAGGAAGAAGAAAGAATGAAGAAAAAAAAAACAGAAGAGGGGGTGTAAAAGTCACCCATAGGCAGAAGAAAGAGGAAGGAGTGAAGGAAAGAAAGAAGAGGAAGGATGGAAGAGGGGGAAGGGTAGACACCCAAAGCAGCATTACACCGAACTTCATAAATTCTTATTGCCATGAAGGAGTGGGAATGTAAATGAGGTATGTTAACAGTACAGGGTATTAACACTAGTTCCTCTGTCAGTTTACTGTTGTCTGTATATACAGTATTATAGAAAATACAACTAATGTTAGATACCCAAGTTTGGAAGATTCATTTCACTTTGCTTTTTAAAACTGTATTGAGCCATACTTGATTTCTTCTCCCAGATTTCATACATTCACTTGAATACCAGAAAATATACAAGATATTAATGCAGACTGGAACATCTACATATTATTAACAGACCAGTACATCTAAAAAATATTAACATATACCAAGAGTTTGTATGACATTTTGTCAGTATCAGTTAAGAATCAGTGAACAATAATCTGTGCAAATGAAAGAACAAACCTTCAATGTACAGAAATGCAAGACTAATGTACACCTGCAGCTAAAAGTCCTTGAGCAGGGGGTGAACTACAGCTATGGCCATTCCATAAAATAATGACAACAAAAAAAGCCTGTCATGCCATTAGTGGTTGACCCAAATGCTCCATCAATACTGCTGAGGGTGTATTTGTTCTAACTCTCACCCCATGGTAGCCATGGATATGGTTCTCCCTTGCTCAAGGAAATTAAGCAGCAGGTGTACATAGTGAACTACAATTACACAGTCCTGCATACAATCTGGCTCAAGACAAGGTACTGTACTTTAATGTCTTTAAGACTGGTAAATTTCCAAGAAAATTTTGATCTTTCATTACTGGTTTAAAGGTCTGCAACTTGAATTATAATACAGGTACTTTACGGTACAGCACTTCAAAACCAATACAGCAGCAGACAGTTCTTGTTTATTTCAGCAATATTTAAATGCCCTGAATTATATTTGTTAAATTCATCAGATAGTCGACAGAAGTGCACAGATCTTGAAAAGTAGTCAGCCTTGGCCAATACCGTATAAATAAAAAAGAAAATAGAATATCACACAGTATTTTATCCTATGTAATTAATCACAGAATTTATCACCAGTGACAGAGGGTGATATTGTTAGACAACATAATACTGTATTGCTATAATCCAGAATATGTAGATACAGAAACATAATTCTGTGCTGAGTGGGTGAGAATGAAAAGTGCCAGTACCATCTACCTACATTGCTGAGTTGTATTAACACACTTAGTGACAATTTTCCCCTAATCTGAAAAACTTGCATTATTTTAAACTATGGCTGGGGGTAATATATTGACAATATTTTTGAAAGTCTATATGCTTAAAAGGAACCAGAAGTGGCTATTTTTCTCATAACAGCATGCTGTGCTGCATTCATGCACTGCAAGGGAATGATGTGATTTCTTAGTAGGCAACTAGGAAGTGACACCACCACTACATAAGCCAATCAAGTACTTGGTACCTTGATTTTTATTTATTTATTTATTTATTTTTTTATTGCCTGTAATCATTCTTTTTCAACTGCATTTTATATTGTAGGGGTTCCAAACTTGTATGAGTGAAATTCTTATATATTTTCTGTAGTTTGCAAACTAAAATATATATATATGAATTAATTAATTAAAAATGAGCTTTTAAATATACTGTATATATATAAAAATTAATTACTGTAATTAAAATGGGCTTTTAATTGCACGTTCCAAATTGGCATGTACCCTATCTGGTGGTAGCAGTATACCGGTACTATAAAACAAAAATAACCACATTTAAAGGGTTAGTGGAATAAATGAGGTTTTACCTAAGGTGAATATAACAAAGTGGCTGTGGTGAACTCTCATAATGAAGTGGATGTTGTTTTTGTTATTGCAGCCCCAGATTCATGCAGAGGTGAACTCAGTGAACTGCAGGCTGAAGATTCCCTTCTGCAGTCTACCATCCTCCTTTCAGAAGACAGAGAGGTAGCTGGGTGGCATTTGTATAATCAGGCCACTCTGCTATCAAGTTACATAGTGCCACCACTGGAAGGAATCTCTCTTCAGTAACACTGAAGGGATAAAAGTCTCCATCTGCTCCTTTAACACGGACCGCATTGTAATTTTATTCAGTTTTAATTCAGATTGCAAGATACTCATTCTAGTGAAAATTTTGAAGAAAATAGTAGTTCTCTTTTCTTCCACATAAGCTTGACATAAGGCAAATCTGGAGGGAATTTTATTCATACTATGGTATGATAAATATACAATATTTCATGCAATGATATTTCAAACTGCAAATAAGTCATTTTAAATTACAAATAAACCAATTGTCAATTAGTGTACAAATGTCTGAGTTGGTATAAAAAGTGATTACTCTCATGTCAAAATTAACTAAACAAAATCTCCAGAGTGTGTGTGTCACATTTTCACAAAATCTTGTCCTAAGAAATATGAATTAGAGAGAGAAGTTTTGATACTAAAAACAAAGGACATAGGCTTTTAACCCAGAGTAAGTAAAGTTCACCTCCACCTCACTCTCCAAATGCAAACTCTCCTACTCAGTCACTCTTTTGTTGCCATGTTATTCTCTCCCATGTTCTCTTGGTTCTGCTATCCCATTTAGCTCATGGATGATTTTTTCAGCATATTCCTGACATCTGACAATTCTATTCTGCTTAGCACAGAATTTTCAAACTAGAGGGGTTAGACATACTGTACCTTTAATATACTTCTTAAACTCCATGAATCCAGTGATCTTTTTCAGCCTAGTCTTGTTCCTACCCACTGATTTTAATAAGCTCAGAAGAGATTTTTTGAATTGTGGGGGTTAGATACAGTCCCCATTTGCTCCTTCACCACTAGGGTTTGGTCCTAAGTTCAACAAAATCATCCAGCAGCAGCAACAATAAACTAAAAAAAAATATGTAACTGGACTGAAGAGGTTAATAGGTGAACCCTTTCCTAAGCTGAATAAACTGTAACTGTTTGGTAGTAGTAAAAATAAATTTAAAACTGTCACCTGGATTCAAGAAATTAAATATTCACTGCCCTTTAGCCTTCTCTCCCTCCACTTCCTCCTCATCTTCATCTTCCTCATCATCCTCTTCATCAGACTCCTCATCATCGTCCTCCTCCTCATCATCATCATAATAATTATAGGAATAATCATAACCAGTGGCTCCTCCACCATCATCGTCATCATCCTCATCATCAATACCACCTTGCTGGCGGCCAAATTTGTGTGTACGAGCTGGAAAGAAACAACAACATTTAATATTGTTGAATTCTAAAGCATCCATAACAACTAGAGTATTGCACTTCTATATAAACTAAATTAATCATCATCTTCATCCTCTATAAATTACAAACCTTATATTTAACCAATAAACTGCAGGGTTCTTCAAGGCGTTTCTTGCCCTTCCCGCCGGCGGTAATTCACGCTCCAACTGACTTTTAAAAAATATTTGCCAAAAATCCGTTTTATGTCCTACAGTATTATAATTTTATATGCATATGGCACATACCTTCAGCATTATCGTGGGATGTTTTTTTTTAGCACTTGTCGACTATCATTTGACTTGTGGAGACTTCCGAAGTTGGCTCATGAAATCTCCACATTTACACTTCCCAACACCCCTTACTATTTATACCAATGCCTTATATTATCACTAGAAACACTAATCTATTATTTCCCAATAGGATGGATTACTTGCCACCGACCGTCACGAGAGTGACACCCCGCGGTTAAGTGGTTAACCTTCAAGGTTTAACTTACACCTAAAAGAGTGATCCGTAAAACTGTCATGGAAGGAAGACAATGGAAAATTCTTATCAACCATCTTTTTTTTTTTTTTTAATGCAAGGAAGAAGGAACCAAAGGCCACAGGCCTGCATACTGTTCCTTCCAAGAAAAAGCAAAAACAATACAAAAGAGAGCCAAATTCAAGATCCGTTCAATTCGAGATGCCTGGACACACTGCGTTTGAAAGACTGGAGATCATAGGAAGTAGGAAATACAGACAGAGGAAGACAGTTCCAGAGTTGACCAGTTGCATAAATAAAAGACTGGGAGTAACGGTTAACTCTTGCATTAGAGAGTTGGACAGAAAAGGGATGAGAGTTTGTTGCTCGATGGGTACTACGTGCCCGTCGTAGAGGTGGAGGGATGCAAGCAGACAGTTCAGAGCAACAGTGACCATTGAAGTAGCGATAGAAGAGAGATAAAGATGCAACAGTGCGGTGAAGAGACAAAGGCTGAAGGGAATCAGTAAGAGGAGGAGAGTTAATGAGACGAAAAGCCTTTGACTCCACCCTATTGAGAAGAGCTGCATGTGGGGAGCCTCCCCACACATGAGAGTTGTACTCTATACACGGGCGAATAAAACCTTACTAACAGGCTCAATCAATTTAGCTCCTTTAAGTTAATGATCTATCTATTTATCTATTGCTAGATGCCATAATCCCATAAAGGATGACCGTTTGTCTTTGAGCTAGTTGTTTTACGGGGAGGGGCACTAACCCTCCACCAACCCACTTGCTGACACGTAGGGAACACGTATGGGTTGGTTATATGGCTACCACCCAGCATTGTAAATGGTCTCCTGCTTACAGGACACCATCTGGCTTGTCACTCAATGTAAAGCCACCTGAAGAGGAGAAAGGAGTAAACATAATATAGGCATCAACATACTGAAGAGGTAAAGAAGATAAATTTAATTATCTGACTGAACAGGTAAAACTCTTCCCTAAACTCACTGGACATGCTGAGTTCTTTGGTTTCCTCAGTGTCAAAACCACACTTAGGACAAGGCAATTTCTGGCGGTTATCATACTTGACTCCCTTCCGCCGCACATGCTCCTCACAATAACAAGTCTTGCACCGAAGGCACGAGTACTGGCCATGACGATTACATGACAAGCCTGCAACACAATGGTACACATTAGCGATAAAAATAACCAAAAGAAAACATCAGCTTCAAGTGTAAGAGTAAAGCACTGTACTTAGTCTAATGAGTTACAGAAAATCATATAGGGCAGGTATGTGGTATGAAGAATAGTACAGGTTATGTTAGGTCATGCACGTAAGGCATGACTATGGGCCATGACAATTACATGACAAACTTGCAACACAGCTGTGAACAAAGTAATCAAAATGTTGTACTTCGACAGAAAATGTCTGCTTGAGGTGTAAAAATATACAGTACAGTACAGTCTAACCTGAGTCACAGAACAAAAAATATACATTATGACGATTACTGGTCACTCTCATCTTAACTGTCAGGACCAACTTGCCTAGCACTCCTCATGGGGCAATGTAGGATTGGATGATGAATGAATGAATGAATGAAACATTACATGATAAACCTGACACAAAACAGTAAAAATTAGTACTGTAATCAGTAAATGCGAAAGAAGATGGCACGCCCCTCTTAATCTTATTCATGTTGCTAACAAGAGATTTTACCAGTATTCATTTTACACAGGCCATCTGGCAGTCACGGGATTAATCAAGGTTGTAGCTAATCCTTCTGGTCATTTGAATGTCTATCCTAGTCTGAATAAAATTATCTGTAGGTAAAAAAAAAAGAAAATAAAAAACTCTTCCAACACTCTACAATCCTTCTTCTGAAGGACAGGATGGGAGTTGAAGGACATTTGTATAACCACTAACCAGGAAGTGGAGCCACACTGCCATATCAGTACCACCATATGAGGGTGTCCCTCCTGCACCAACAGAAAGAATACAGTAGCCCTATGCTAATGAAAGGTATAAGAACAAGTCAATACAGGCAATCCTCCTCATACATCTGAGAAGCGTTTGAAGATATCACAACTTTCTCCATATAATGCTGGGGCTGTAATTTGGAAGAACAGGCAAATCAGCTTTACAGGTAACACTAGAACTTCAGTAGGAAAATTTTCTCCATTTTTCTCTACTCTTTATAGCAAGAAATGTGACTTACAATGACAATTTACTGTAAACAAGACTAACATCATCCTGACCTCTTTTTACTAATGATGGATGTAGTGGGGTATGGTATTACACGTTACTGTTGTTGTTTTGGCTCCAAGTTCATCTGGTCACGAGTCCAGTGGACAGCAGGAAACAGACCACTTTTGATGGACATTATCTGGGGTCTTCTCCAACATAACTGGATGGCAGAACTGTCTGGATATACAAATGAGGTGCCTCATGTACTCCCTCTCTATCCCCTTAAAGGAGGATGGTGAGCTGTAAGTTCAGTTTCAAAATAACACAAACAGAACTTACACTTGAATGATTCCTGCTCAAGAACTTGACATGAAGCTTGGTGTTCAAACTGGTCATCCTCACACAAGAAGTTCTGGCAGTAGTGACACCGGAAGATACGACCTCCATGGCTCCACACCTGAAAAAAAAAATTAATAAATAAAATAAAATAAAAGTATTGTTCAATACAAGCACTATATTGTATAAAAAGAAAAGAAAAGTGAATGTAAGTTGTCTACCAAGTTTCTCCCTCACAGTGGAAAGACAATGAAAAGCCATGTGTGTGCATGAAAACACATGCAACATGCTAAATGCAGAAACCATCCCTAAGCAAGGATTCATAATACATTACTTAGATGATGGAAATGGTGCACCAAAAACTAATTTGGTGAACAACTATTCTGTGTATAACAGGGTTTGAATGAATCTAAACCAGTTACTGTATTATCCACAAAACAATACAGTTCATTGATGCCACATTTACATATGAGGCTCTGTATCATCAGGGGATGATTATACCTGTCATTAGGAGTAGTGTATTGCCAAAAAGTTTGGCATTTTAATTAACTGCTAAGGTGAAAAAAAATAATAATAAAAACAGTACAACTCTAATAAACACTGGACAAAGAAAGTATGATCTAAATATGATAAATACCGTAACAGTACTCACATCACGTTCACACTCATTACAAACTGCATCCATGAGAGGGCAAGTGCAGGCATGAGTCTGAAGACATTTTCTACCATGGCACACCCAGGCCTCACAGAAATCACAAATAGCTCCCTGTAACAGTACCATAACTATTAGTGACAGTACACTAGAGAAATGTAAAGGCAAGCTTAACTTCAGTGTAAGTCTACATGCATGACATTACCCCAAACATACAGTAACTGTATAGAAGAAGAGATGGTCAATGGCTTTAATAAATCAGATGTTATATCTATTACTGCACACTGCATTATGTTCATTTCTTGTATATGACAGCTCAGTAATATATTCAATCCCTGGGATAAGAGAGAGAGAATATTGTAGCATTATAGCAACCCCTTCTCCTTCCATAAGTATTAGCACTGATCAAAGATGTTATGAAGTTTGACTTGGATATTATGGTACATTTTACTATGATGAATAAAATATGACAAGTTACTTGATAAATATAGCTTTTAAAGGAAAAATAAAATATATTAGTATTTCAAAAATCAAAATGACTATTTTTGCATTCTGCTTCAAACAAGTGCTGGAGAGAGAGGCTCTGATGTGATGGCAATGATATACAGTAACTGGTCAGTTAAGCTGCCTGGCTATACAAAGATCCAATAACTAAAGATACTTCCCAGTACCCCAGAGAGGAGGATGGTGGACTGTCGGTGAAAGGCAACTTCAGCATGCAGTCCACCAGGTTCACACAGAACCTGGGGCTACAACTATTATTACCCAGTACTAGCTACTTCACGGTAACCATAGAACAAAACTATGGCATCTGGTGGTTTAGTGGGTAATGAAGGCACTCCAATCAGACTGAGCCTGGGCAGGTTTATATCCAAGGGGTGGTTGGGATTTTTTGCTCACACAGTGCCACCCAGGGATGAGTGAGGTTGGTCACTCTCATCTTAAATGTCAGGACCAACTTGCCTAGCCCCAGGCTCCTATGCTCCTCACAGGGCAACATAGGATTAGATGATGATGATGATGGCTGCTTCACACAAGTATCCTACAGTCCCACCTGATGATATAATGTGATATAAACACAAAGAAACAAAAAACAAATATCTTCCCAAAATTACATTGAATGTCTCAACATTCCTCCTCCTCCGTTCAACACTACTGTACACTTCACAAACATGTATGGTACACAAACTCATGACACCACACACATTCAAAACCTCCAGCCAACCATCCTTCATGAAAGCTATACTGAAAAGTCTCTTCTTAGTTATATATAATCATCTGGACAGAGCTAAAGTAAAATAAGTAATACATCATTAATATGAAAGATGTTAAACTACTCACCACCATGCCAAGTCCTGTTGTGTATGTACCTGGGTGCTTGACCACACAGTCTCCAGTCTTCAGCATACACTTAACCTTGCCACAATGGGCACACATTGGCAGCCGCTGCACTGACTGGCAGAAGTAACAGAAGGCTCGGTTCTTCTGACGACGCTGGCACTTGTCACACTCCTGGAACACAAAACATGGAAATGGGGCATTCATAATTTTGATATGGCTACTAATTTTGTGTAACCATAGCACAAACCTGGCAAAAAACTACTGAATAACTTTCTTATGTATCTTTAAAACCACATTCTGGAAATGTGATGACATTGTAATATGTATTGCAACCATATGTGTAGCTAGCTCATGTTTTTCAGCCACTTTTATTATTATGAACAGTATTATGACCCAAGAAAAAATTAACTAAAATGTGACAATGACTTTCTGGTACACCAGCCGAGCAAAACATGGAATAAACTGCTGAGAAGTGATCAAGCTATGGGTCAAGTTAACAGGTAGCAGATCATGCAGCCTGTAGAGAGCCATGAGGTATTTATAGAAAAG
Source organism: Birgus latro (assembly GCA_018397915.1). Lineage (NCBI taxonomy): Eukaryota > Metazoa > Arthropoda > Malacostraca > Decapoda > Coenobitidae > Birgus > Birgus latro. Next base: position 9,981 of record JAGKTI010014893.1, on the reverse strand, counting down.
GATGTTAGACAACAATCACGACAAAGTTACAATCATTTTCCTTATCATTTTTTAATATAAAACACAGGTTGATCAGAAAATGGCTACAGTGTGCAGTGGGGTACACTCTACATTAAATCTACATTAGTCACTAACTTTACAGTATATTCCCCCAAAACTGCCATGATGTAGGAATAAAATATCATTACAGATATTCTCAACTGCACAATTACCTTTTGATCACCCTATCGTACTAAGCAGTATTTAGCTTACAACTGGACTGGTACAAATACATAATACGTCTTCTTAATAAAAGAAATGCACTGGCAGTCCATAACCAGTGTCAGTAAGTGTACACAAGGTCTCACCATGACAGCATTGCATGGCAAGTCAGCAAGGGAACGGTTGGCTCGACCCTTCCTGAGTTCCTTTTGCCGAGCCTTCTGCTTCTCAGCTTTCTTCCTCTGACCTGTCTTTTTCTTAGGCATTCTGAAGACTCCTGCAAATGAGATTACAAAGTAAAAGTTAAAATACTGCAAGAAAGGTATACAAGAAGTCTACATTATATGTATCAGGAGCTCTGAAGAGTAATTTAATAAAGTGCCATAAACTTACTACTAATGGTAGTACTGAATTCATATGATAAATTTCCAGTGGTGAATAGGTGGCTACTTGTGCATTTTTGTCTTCACTGTAATGTATTATTTATCTTCACTCTAACTCCTGTCAGACAATTATATTCAGCTTAAGAAAGAATCTTTGAATTGAAAGAGTTAGGTATAGCCTTCATTAACCCTTTCACTCCTAACTTGAATAAAATAACTTGGTGGCAACAAAATTAAACCTTATCATACTGAAGCAGTTAATACTGGATTACTTCAGCAACAACTGGTTTCACTGGTTGTACTAACTCACATTTATTACAGTCTCCCAGTATTCCAGCCTTAGCTCTCCTCTATACAGTTTATAAAATGTTTTTCTGGTATGATATTAATGTACTGGTGTAAGTTCATGCAATAATAAGGAACTCAACAAGGGGATACATGAACATACTGTCACAGTGCCTACTTAGAGGCAACCGTAGGTTCTAGCAGCACATTCATTACAGCTATGTATACAAGCTATATAGTTTAAATGTATCTGCAAACTGAAAACAACGTAATAACCTTAATATATGCATAAAAAAGTAGACACCCCCTCACCCGACTAGAAGTGCAGTATGTGACATTTTTGTAGCACTTCATCTCCACGTTTTTCTAAAATCTACAGATATTATAGTGTTTTGCACTACTGTATGATTAGTGCTTTAAAGATGCTAAAGTATATAAAACCTAAATCAGATGTGCCAGTTGGTATATTTATTAATCACAAGTTATCTCCCAAAACTTTACCAGATGCCTCGGCTAGTTGGCTGTGTTTACTTCTGGCCTGGATCACTAAACACAGCCCGGTATTATAGTCTGATATTTAAAAAAAATAATTTATTGAACGAGAACTGATAGTCATATAGTTGATATATTCCAAAAATCTTACTTTAATCAACATATCCAGCTTTCTTGCCGGGTTACCAGTCAGCCATCAAATAGGTGATTGGTGGTTCAGTGGGTTCAGGCGGTCTAACTGCATATAGCCCATAAAGTTTTTATATCGAAAGGAAGACTGCGGTTTATTTCTCGTATGAGGACACTCAAGAAAGTGCGACTGATCATTTTTGCCTTGAATGTCTGAAACGAGTAGCCCCCGGAACTTTACCCTCTGATGGCTGATAGGTTGTAGCGGGCTTAGTAGCGGGTTGCAAAGGTCAGGATAGCGAATGTCAATACAATAGCAATAGTAGTAATAGTTGCTACGAGGGGAAGTCGCTGTAATCTATGCGTTTTTTGCAGGAGGAACGAGAAAAGGACAGTACAAAATTTTCCATTGTCTCCAGTTCATCCCTCCAACAGAACTGGTGTGTGTGTGTGTGTGAGTGTGTGTGATGAAATTTCCATTAATATCGCCCAATGTTTTGCGTAACGTCGACTTAATCTTTTTGACACATTCCTGTTCAAATCCCTTCACTGATACGAACTGGGCGAAGAGGGGGGATGGAGGGTGGGGGATTCAGGAGCCCTATTTATAAACATTTTTTGAGCTTAGAGGAGAGGAGGACTACTAAACATTCTTATAAATTACTGATCTTTGTACCCCTTCACTCTGATTACCTGGTGCAGGAGGGGGGCGCCTTCATGTGGTGGCACTGATATAAGTGGGTGGTGGAGCTACCAACATCCCTCAGCTCCCTCCCTATCCCACCCCCCAGAAAAGAAGATGGTGGGCTGCAGGAAAGGAGTAACATCAGCCTGCAGTCCACTGGGTTCCCATGCAGATGAGGCTGACACTACAACAACAACAACAACAATTACTGCCACTGCTACTATCACTACTACTACTACTACTACTACTAAAGCAACAACTAGTGACTATACTACTACTACTACTATTACTAATCACTACTACGATTACTACTACTGCTATTACTATTACTACTACTACTACAGCCACTACTACTACTGCTACTATTAACAGTGGAGCACTATTTACGGATCACTCGTTATGCCGCAAGTTCTTTCGTGCATTAACTTAATTAGGCTTTGTGGTGATACCTGATTTAAACCTTCACTGATAGTAAGCCAAGATGAGGCTGTGTGTGTGTGTGTGTGTGTGTGT
>JAGKTI010014892.1:0-15951 GCA_018397915.1 Birgus latro | reverse complement strand
GGTGTGTGTGTGTGTGTGTGTGTGTGTGTGTGTGTGGGTAAGATTGAAAGTGGGAATACAGACATGGGCAATGGTGTATGTGTGTGTGTGTGTGTGTGTGTGTGTGTGTGTGTGTGTGTGTGTGTGTGTGTGTGTGTGTGGGTAAGATTGAAAGTGGGAATACAGACATGGGCAATGGTGTATGTGTGTGTGTGTGTGTGTGTGTGTGTGTGTGTGTGTGTGTGTGTGTGTGTGTGTGTGTGTGGGTAAGATTGAAAGTGGGAATACAGACATGGGCAATGGTGTATGTGTGTGTGTGTGTGTGTGTGTGTGTGTGTGTGTGTGTGTGTGTGTGTTTGTGTGTGTGTGGGTAAGATTGAAAGTGGGAATACAGACATGAGCAATGGTGTGTGTGTGTGTGTGTGTGTGTGTGTGTGTGTGTGTGTGTGTGTGTGTGTGCCAATACAAGATCGTGTAAGCAGAATGAAAGAAGAGTTCTGGCCAAATGTGGAAGCGTGCATGGAAAAGTTTAAGTGGAATGAGAGTGTTTTTGATTGGAGATATGAATGTAAATGTAGGGAATATGAAGGTGGATGGAGTAATTGGTGAGTGGGGTGTGCCTGCAGAAGTGGATGAGAATGTCAGTGCTCTAGTGGACATTTGTGTGGGAGAGGGTTGGCGATAGCCAATACCGGAAGGTGAAAAATAATCCACAGATATACAGTATGTGGCGAGTGATGAGAAGGGTGGGTTGTGAAGTGAATAAACGGAAGGCAATGAGAAAATGAGAAGGTATGTAATGGATGCAAGAGCATACAGAGGTTGGGGAGGTGGACTTTCTGACCATCACTGTTAATGGTAAAAGTCAAAGTTCAAGTGCAATGAAGGAATGGAAGGAGGGAAGGGCAGGAGGAAGTGGTTCATACAAGGAGGGTAGAAAAGGTGCAAGTAAGCAGAGCAGCATGTGAGGTGACGTGTGGAGTGAACAAGGGGTGCAAGGAACTGCATGGTGGAATGAAGAGATGAGACAAGCTGTGGCACAAAAGAAAAAATCATATAGTGAGTGGATGGGAAGTAGAGGCATGTAGGAAGTTACGAGACAAAAGGGAGAGTCAAATGTGGAGGGAAAGAGAGAGGTGAAGAGATTAGTAAGAGAGAGCAAGAAAATAGTGGATGAGGAATATGGAAGTAATTTGAGTGAAAGGTGGAGGGAAAGTAAGAAAATGTTCTGGAAGGAGGTAAGGTAAAGAGAGTTAGATAGGGTGATAAAGAAGTTAGTATGGGAGTGATATATAAAAATGGTAGATTGTTAGTGGAGAAGGGAGGAAAAGTGAGCAAATGGAGAGAACGCTTTAAGGAACTGTTATATATTGAGAATGAAAGTAATGTGAGTATAATTGGCTGAGGAATGGCTGGGAGAAGGAAGGTGGTGAGAGGGAAGGAAGAGATCAGTAGGGTGGAAGCTGTGGAAGCAATGAATAAAATCAACATGGGGAAAGCCCCAGAAATTGATGGAGTGTGTAGTGAAATGATGAAGCGTGGAGGACTGACAGTGGTAGAATGGATATGGAAGATATGCAGATTGGCCTGGGAGGAAGGTAGAGACTCGGAGGATTGAAAGTTAGGTATTATTATTTCCCTATACAAAGGAAAAGGGGAAAAAGAAGTTTGTGGTAATCATAGGGGCATTTGTGTTCTTAGTGTAATAGGAAAAGTATATGGTAGGATACTTATTAACAGAGTTAGGGAAATAACAGAGGAAGAAGTTGGAGAAGAACAGGAAGGATTAGGAAGGGAAGAGGTTGGTTATATCAGCTATTCATCTTTAGGTCTTCAGTGGAAAAGTTTCTAGAGAAGGGAAAGAAGTTGTATGTGGCCTTCATAGATTTGGAGAAAGCATATGATAGAGTGGATGGACATGGAATGTGGAAAATACTAAGAATATATGGAGTAAATGGGAAGTTGTTGAATGCCGTGAAGAGTATGCATGAGGGTGCTAAGGCTACAGTGCTTTTGGATAGCGAACTGAGTGAACTTTTCTGTCTGAATGTTGCATTGAAACATTGAGACGTCATGTCTCCGTGGTTATTCGGTCTGTACATGGTTTGGGTTATAAAAGAGATACGAGGTAGGGTAGTGGGTGTTGGAGCGACCCTAATGAGAGAGAGCAGTTTTTGGAAACTCCCTGAATTCCTCTTTACTGATGATATTGTAGTGTTAAATGAAGACGAAGGAGAACTGCAAGGCTTGGTGAATGAATTTGGAAGAGTGTGTAAGACACGGAATCTAAAGGGGAATGTAGGGAAAAGTAAAGCTGTGGTCTTCGAGAGAAATGAAGTCACTGAAAGTACAATGAGATTGAATAATGGAAATGGAAAATGTGAGTGCATTTAAGCACTTGGGAAGTGTTGTGAGTAAAGATGGATGTTTGGACGATGAAGTGCTTGAAAAGGTACAAAAATAAAGAAAGGTGGCTGGCACATTGAAAGCAGTGATAAGAAATAGGGAAATGAGCTGCATGACAGTATTGTGATACCAACTCTACCGTATGGAAGTGATTGATTGATTGATTGTATTAAAATCTGGCGGCGCAACTGCCAGGGTCATTTGCCGCCGGACAACAAGTTAAAAGATGCAGCAAATAAAAATCAAATTCTCAAAATAAAGTTAATAACTGTTACTAGCAATAAAACATGGAAAAGTATAAAAGAATAGAGAATAAGATAACAATTAGTTATAAAAGTGGAAGGAGGCCTGCCCCTTGAAGAAAACTAAAAACATCAGTAAAATTGCTAGAGGCTCCATCAAGCATCGAAGAGAGAGAGTAGGCATCATCTGTCCCTCTATGCCTATGGAGGAATCGCTGACGTAGGTCCCCCAAACTTGGACACTCAACCAGCAAGTGTCGGACAGTAAGGGGAACAAGGCAATCATCACAGTACGGTTGAGTCTCACCACTCATGAGGAACCCATGTGTAAGCCAAGAGTGACCAACGCGAAGCCTAGCAAGAGCCACCTCTAAACACCGTGGCAGGGAGGGGAGAACCCTTGGTACAACCACCATCTGAAAGATTTTTTTTAGTATATTATGAGCAACACCATCCAAGTGTCTCTGCCAGCACGTATGAATTCTGGACCGCAACTAAGATTTTATATCACAAGCAGGGGGCTGTTGAGAAGCCGCAGCTTTAGCCAATGTATCTGCCCTCTCATTGCCCACCACACAAACATGTGCGGGAACCCAGCAGAAATCCACTCTCTTCCCCCGATGACGAATGAGGAACAGACACTCCAAAATAGCTAAAACTAAAGGATGGGAGGAGTTAAAAGAGTCCAGTGGCATAAGTGCCCCTTGAGAGTCGCTAAAAATAGTAAAATGATTGGCTTGGTGAACAACACCAACTTCAGGGCTAAAACAATAGCTGAAAACTCTGCAGTAAAAACTGAGGCAGCCTATGGAAGACTACCTCCACGGTGAAAGTTGGGAAATACCACTCCAAAACCAACACCAGAGTCGGATTTAGAGCCATCAGTATACACAGGCACTGAACCATCATGCCTAGAAGTATTTTCTAAAAATAACTGTTTGTCGCCCCCCCCCCCCGAATACAGCAATGATATTTACCTCGGGAATATTATCCTCCCTTATTTATTACTTTGGTAGCGTGAAACAATGGACACTGGCATGCGCGACTTCGATGTTCACTATTCATATATACTCAGAACTGGGAACTGGAAGAAATGAAAATGATATGGTTTTTCTAGGTTTTAATTATCAAAATGTTATCTACAAAATATTTACACACATGAAAATCATGAGGTATTTTTCCACCTCATTTCACTTCACTTAAAAGTTCCGTGCTGGATACCGTCTATTACCCCCGCACTTAATCATCTACTCTTAATTCACTTAATTACTAACACTGTATTAATTAAAGCACTCTTTTATTTCGGGCTTTAAAGTCAACATTATATATCTAATCCTTTAAATATACACTAGTACTGTTATAACTTAAGCACTCTCTTTTATTCACTTATCTATATTATGTTACACTGTTACATTAGTATCTTATCACTTAATACAATAAACATATTTAAATATTAAAATCTTCTCTCCTTCCATATCTTTCTAAGTACTAGGAGCCTCTCTACAAGTCCCGACGATGAACAAATATTAGCACTGTTCACAAGTTGTAGCCGCGATTACACAAGCTTGTACTTCTACTTACTGTTAACAGAAGTACTTTCATGTCCGTCGTTGGAACTACTACTTCCTCACGCTCGCAGCAGACTTCCTTTCGGCTTCACAGTTACGCCCTTCGTGACGTCTCTGCTGCCCCGGTCTCACGTCTCCTCGCCACGACGTTACTTTGATCTCTGATACTGCACTGCCCTACCCTACTCCTGTCCTGGCCTCGAGGGTTGCCGATGTTCACCAGCAGGTCACATGGTTGCGAGGTGGGTGATGGCTTCACCCACTCATCCACCACCTTCATCCACACGTCATCCGCGCTTCATCCATCCAAGAGGCTCGAGCAGATGCAGAAGTCAGCATGTTTCCTACGGTAGTAAATGCAGAGGTCAGCATGGGATGCAAAGGTCAGCATGTTTCCCACGCCCTGCCTGACCTCTACCCTGACACCACTCCTCTTACTCTCTTTCTCTCTCCTACTTTCTCTTCAGCTTTCACTTACTTTCTCTCAACCTTCCTTCCTTTACTCCACCTCCCTATACCTATTGTCCACAGCTATATGTGGAGCTAACATCAGGCTCCCTGTTGTTTCTCTTCTGTCCTTGTGTCACCCTGAACTCACGTCCGGCAGGTGTACTTGTATCCACACCTGTTACAGCTGTGTGTCTGCTTACATCTGCCTGAGGAGAGCCATGTCGGCTTCCCGACATTTCTCCCCCCAAAGATGAAATCACACGTCCTCGTCGTGAGTAGAGCATGGCGGGGTTCTGTGCATGTCGACTTCTGAGTAAGGACCCAAGTCTGCAGCATGCACACCCACAGCCATTGGTGTAACACTTGTAAAGGATATATGCAGACAGGAAAACCAGAAAGAGTGCTATTCCAGCATGGACATAGTACCAGAAGAAATTGGAGGAACCGAAGGGTGTGAGAGGTTCAATCAACTGCAACTGACTTTGATATTTAAGGAGATCATCCAGAAATAGAGGAGTAATGTTAAGGTTAGGTCCTAGAGTGAGTAAGTCCTTGATAGCCGTAAGTTCAACATATGTGAGTGAGGTACTGAGGTTTAAGAGATGGGGGTAGACAGTGAGCTTAGGATCTACTGTGAGAGCTGCATAAGCAGGAAGCGTTAAGGCTTCACTGTGAGCACTACAGCCATCTCCCAAGACCAATTTACCTACTCCCTTAACAATTTGCACTGTCTTCCTAATAGGATTTAATGTGCATTTCAACGTGAATTGCAAAGGTTGTGCAGTGGAGAAACACCAGTGGTTTTTCAGTTTCACAAAAACTGGACAGAACGAAGTTAAGATTTCTTTTCTGCAGAGCTTTGTAGCATTGTTTCTGTCAAGAAAAGAATCACTCTCACAAGAAGGAGTCAAAACATGGTAAACTGATCCCAAAGGTTCACAGATCACCAAGTCCTGGTGGTCCCTGCAACTGGCGAAATCTTGAAACAGCACATAATGGAGGCGGTCTTCCGTGAAAGCAAGGAAATTAAACTGGTGAATTACTTTCACGTCGACCTCTGTAGCAGGCACACTGTAAGGAAGTGAGGTGATCCTAAAGATGTCAAATACATCATAAGGGTCACCTAACACCAGTATTAGTAAATAAAAGCACACAGCTGACATGTAACCTCGAGGTACAACCTTGATGATATCACGGTACAGTGCTAGATATTCTGGCTTGCTGGGACAAGTAGACCCGGCTCCTTGAGTGATATATTCCCTAATGACTCCAGCAAGATTTCGTTAGGGACAATATCTAAACTCAGCCTAGCCTGAAGCATCTCTTGTATACCCAATTTAATCCTAAAATGATCAGCTATGATGTCAGACAAGGCGAGTTGAAGGTTAAACAATGCCTCATACATCTTTACTTCATTTTCCAACTCTAAAGTCTTCAGTGAATACAATCTTATGATACTGTAAGAAATGTTTGCAGCCTTCTGTATCTTCAACAGTGCTGCCTGCATGTGTGACACATTCCTTATTGTGCTATTCAATACCTTAGAATGAACATTGAATACTGATCTCCCCTTTTCTGACATCGTCTCAAGGCTCCCTAATCTAGCATGAATATCATCAACCTGTTGTTGAGTAGTTGTTCCAAACAAGACCTTGGCAAATTGCCCCAATATGTCGATCGCACCTCTCCTGGAGCGACGACTCCATGGATGATCCGACATGAGATAGTTTATATAATTGCTTAAATCCTGATAACGAGCATCAAATTCATTTTGAAATGCATGCACAGTGTTCTGTAATGAGGCAACTAGAGCACTGCCATTATCCATGTGGCCTACATTCCACAAAATGGCATCAAGTTGCGAGCAACAAGTAGAGGTTGGAACAAATCCCCCTTATTTAGTACAAATGGAACTATATAGTTATTTCCTGTGATCATCAAGTGACCTGCAGGTGAAAACACCAATTACAAGTTGGTAGGTGTCTCCTCTTGTGGTCCTATCGATTCCGTTTGGGATGGACTCACCCAAACCCAAGCAATCATCTGCAAGAGATTCGTAAAACTATAACCACAAGTTCACCTGACTATCGTTTATTCATTTAGTAAAAACACTCCTGTGTCTTCCTCAGTCACTTCAGTCTGTGTTTGTCACACTAGGTGCTTTTGCTTGTGCAGTCTGATACTCTATAGGTCTGTCCATACATAATGGGTAGTCTGGGACACTAGAATGTGACCTCAAACTGTATCTGCAATGTGGTGGAGTGTGAGGTGTGGAGTGGTGTGGTGAGGGAGGTGAGGGAGGCAGTGTTTGGCCTTGACGCTCAGCTGTCGCTTGCCCTTGACTCGTACTCAGTGCACTCGCCTGGTCACAGTTGCCAGTTGCATTACTGCCTATAGCCTGACTTATTTGTGGAGAAGGCAAACTAAAGTCAATTACATGCCCTGGGATGCATTCTTCCTCATTTATTTCCTCACCTTCATTTTCCCCTTTATCCCTAGTCTCCCCACCTTCATGAATAGGATAAGCCATTCTCACATTACGATTCTGCTTCCTAGTAATACACTCCTCCGGGACAACTTTCACCCTGTCAGTGTGTAAAGTGGTTACTTTCCCCCCTTGTATGGGACGAACTTTGATGACAACATCATTTACTCGATCAATTACACGATAGGGTCCTGAAAACAAAGGTTGCAATTTCCTGCCACCCCCTTGACAGGGACAGTCTTCACATAGACACGATCCCCTACCAAAAGTGGTTTTATTACACATCGCTTCGCCCTTCTGTTCTCATTTTCTGTGCTCGCACGATCGAGAAAGTCCTGGCATCTTTCGAAAACCTTTGTTGCCATGGCGGCAAATAAATTAGGTATATCCTCAAGGTTGTACTTATGGGTCTTGCACTACATGATAAGGAATCTGTGGATCTCTGAGAAACAACAAGAAGTAAGGAGAATCACGGATAGTGCGATTATATCCAGAGGTATAGGCCATCATAGCAACTGGTACCATTCTATGCCAGTGATTAGCGTCCTGTTCCACCATGGTACGTATTATCTGAATAACAGTACCATTTGCCCTTTCCACCAATCCATTAGAGGATGGGTGATAAGGAGTAATGTTCACATGTTTCATGTGCAACAAGCGTGCCAATTCCCGAAACACTTTGTTAACAAATTCAGTACCCTAATCAGTGACTAATTGTTGTGGAGCTCCGTAAACACAAATAACTCGCTCCACAAACCCCCTAGCCACCTCTTCGGCAGACTTAGACTTTAATGGCTCCTCGATAAGAAATCGAGTCATCGCATCAATGAAAGTTAAGACATGATAATGCCCTTCCTATGATCTGTTTAGTGGACCATTCAAATCCATATGACGCCTGACCCATGGTGCAGTGACATCGGGGAAACGGAGAAGCAGGCTTGGGGCGTCCCCCGAACGCTTCGAACGTATACACTGGGTACACTGCAAAATTCCATGACATCCCTCTCCATCTGGGGCCAGTATGCAAACCGTCTCACGCGAGTTAAAGTAATCTTGATTCCACCATGACTAGATAACGGTAAGCAATGAGCAAGCCTAAGTGCAGAGTGAACGCTATCTTCTGGGACTACAATTTGGAATACTTCCCCTATGCCAAATGACTGACTCTCTTTCTTATAAAGCAAAGGATCTGGCAACAAATGAAAGCAGTCCAATTTTGCTGGCAATTTAGGTATCTGTGTGGTCACATTCTGCAAATAACTCTTTAATTTACCCCAAACTGGGTGCGAATCTTGTTGTCACCTTATCTCAGAGACATCCCAATCTATTTTGTTTACTTCCACAGCGCCTGGACTTACAAGTAGTGCAACTTCATCTTCGTCATTAGACTGAGTCGTTCTCAAACGGGATAAGGCATCCACTACAGTATTCTGCTGCCCTGGTAAATATTCAACCTTGATGTCATATTCGGCTACCTGAATTTGCCATCTTGCAATCCTCCCTGAAGCCGTATTTACATTAAACAACCAAGTAAGAGGTCGATGATCGGTCTGAATCAATATCTCATAACCCAAAATAAGTGGTCTGTTCACCTTCAAGCCGTAAACAATACTCAACACTTCCTGCTCAATCGTAGCATAGTTCAACTCTGCTTTATTTAGAGCACAGCTGAAAAGAGTTAATGGCCGAAGGAACCCTTGATCGTCTTTCTGTTGCAAAACTCCGCCAATCGCCTTACCGCTGGCATCCGTAGTTAACACAAAAGGTCTATCAAAACAAGGAAAAGCTAGCAATACATCTTCCGCTAACTTTCGCTTAAGTTCACAGAACGCGCGGTCTGCCTCCGTATTCCACTCCACGCTCTGTCGCGTGTTCTTTACGTCTTTCTTCCCACGAGTAAGTTTCGTGAGTGGTGCTGCTATCTGGGAAAAATGTTCCACAAACCGGCAATAATAATTTACCAACCCCAAGAAACTCTGGAGTTCTTTCAAAGTACTGGGAACTGCAATATCTTGGATTGCACAGATTTTCTCTGGCTGAGGACGTAATCCCTCTGTTGTGATGACATGGCCTAAAAAGGATACTTCCTGTTTAAAGAAACTACACTTTGGCAATTTAATAGTTAGCTTTGCCCCTTCTAGACGTCCCAAGACCTCATCTAGGTTATGAACATGAGCATCAAACGTCTTTCCGTAAATAATAATGTCATCCAAAAAAGTATGGGTTATCTTTCCCGTGAGACCGATCATGACTTCATTGATTATACGCTGGAAAGTAGCCGGCGCATCTTTTAATCCAAAAGGAAGGTTACAATACTCCCAGTGCCCTTCAGGTGAGGAGAAAGCTGTGAGAGGCGTAGACTCCTCATCCAAAGATATCTGGTGATAACCCTGCTTTAAGTCTAGATTACTGAAGTACTTATTCTCACCTAACTGTGAAAGAATATGCTCAGTATTGGGCAAAGGGTAAGGATCTGTAACTATCTGCTTATTTAAATGTCTAAAGTCTAAGCAGATCCGCAAACCACCATCCTTCTTAACTACTGGAACTAGTGATGAAGAATAAGGTGAACGAGAAGGCCTGATAATCCCCTGTCTACGTAAATCAACAAGTTGTTTACATACTTGATCATGCCACTTCGTTGGTATGCGGTATGGCCTACTGTTCACTACCGGACCATCCGCACATATGTGATGATAAAAGTATGGTAAAGTAGTAAGTGGGTCCTTGGGTAATGCAAAAACATTTGGGTGTGTCCTTATTAGCCTTTTTAATGCTTCATTTTCCAGGCTAGAAGGAATTGTCATCTGATCTACCTCCATGTACAGTTTCCTGAGTCTATCCTCACTCATTACACTAGTGATCTGATCTCCCCCTTGACTCACTTGCTCCTCCCCCCACCTGACTTCTTCATAAGGGGATACAGTACCTACCCTATATTCCCCATCAATAAATATCCTGTCAGGGATTAAATTCGCATACGCGACAGTGAAACATGTTCCTTCCCCAATTGCCCCATTATCCATTGGACTTACAATACCTGGCCACAACACTGCCGCAATTGAACTACCAGTGTTTGGCATAAACATTCCTACCTCCCACCCACTTAACGCTGTCTTTAACGTTATTGCTCCGTATGTGTAAGGTTCAAGAATGTCTGTCTCATTCGTGACACAATGACTTGTCACAAAATCCTCTTCCTCGGATGGAGGAACTGCTTCAGTTATCACAAAAGAAGGATTGAACTCTACGCAAGAAACACTCCCTCCCTCGGTCACCAAATCAAGTTCCTCTTCCCCGACCTTTATACATAGCAGGTTGGCAGTGATACTTAGGCTATGTGCAAATATGAAATCAACTCCCAAAATTATGGAAACGGCTGAGGGTAGTTCCCTCACTACTACAAATTCCTGATTATATTTTTTATCACCTAATTGTACCTGGAAATTCACCAATCCCAATATGTCCATTGCATCTCTGCTGGCGGACACCAAACCACCGCCTCGATAAGGTCGGAGATTAGTATCTGGCCCTGATGCTCCTGTATCCAGAAGTATCTCACAATGTTAATTCCTGCACATGCCTTTTACCACCGCCAACTTTGCTACTTCATCACTTGTAGTGACAGTTATTAAGTTCCCCAGCCCGAGTCTTCCGGCTTTTTTTTTCTTCATCGGGTGACTAAGTCTTCTTCCAATTACATTGAGCTGTACTATTTGTGGTACTCTGACACTCCCAACATCTAGCTACTGGCTGTCCGGGATTATCCACATGGACTCCGCAGTGCTCAGCTCTATGTCCCGTCATGGAGCAACGAAAACATCTGATCCTTTTCCTCTGCTCCTGTGACAAATTATCATACTTCCCCCATTGGAGTGGCCTTTCCGCACGACATCGTTTAGCGAAGTGCCCTGGCTTCCCACACCTATGGCAATCATTATTGTCAGGTAAATTAGCACGAGAACTTGCACCTCGTGAGCCCTCATAAGTTCTGAGCCACACTGAACTGGCCCACTCGCGCTCGTATGATTCCTCGCCCCAGTATTCGGCTGAACCTTTGGCCTCGGCGACACACCCGCATTGCTTGCTGGGTTCACACTAGCAATCGTTCCCTGTTTCTTTTCTTTCAGTACATTGTCTTCTGACAGAGGCGAATTTGTCTTTTCTGCCCACTTGACTCCCTCCTTCGCTATCTCTACTGGGTTATTGTATCGGCTCTGAGGAATTTGTGTAACATATTGTTTAGGAAACATGTCCAAAAAATTATTGATAATGATAAGATTTACTGAATCCTGGAAACTTGCACGTACTCTGACAATCCTATCCCCCACACTCTGTAACCTGTAGAAGTAGTGAAGTGGAGTTTCTCCGGGGTTGCTTTTTGCCGTAAGTAACTCCCGGTGTAATATCTCTAGACTCTCTTCAGTATAGTATTGTTCCCGCACACTAGTTTTGAACACATCCCAGTTCCCATTAGATTCCCGGATTAAAATTTCCATAATCTCTTGCGCAGGACCGAGTGAAAATGTCCTAGCCACTTCCATTCTCCCTCTCGTAGTCCACTTCTTATTATCATCGGTCCTCATCTCTATGTCATGTAATCAGATCATAACGTCTGTCTCAAATCGTTTTCCCGGATATTCCGTTGAGGAGCGAAATTTTGAACTACAAAAATATTTCATAGCCCCTAATTGTTGCATGGGATTCTTACTATTATCTGAGATGGCCTGTGACAGCTGCTGCGATAACTGTGCAATATCTCCCCCCGTACTCCCTGTAGTGGTTCCAACACTACCCGAAGTGGTAGGATTAGGTGGTGTACTCATTGTGTCAGAGTCTTCTATGTCAGAATCATCAGAAACAGAGTCAAAATCGTCTGAATCAACTAATTCCTCAACTGGGTTTGGGTCGCCTTTCCAATCAGAGTCACTCATTTGCAAAAAAAAATAAAAGAAAAGAAAAAATATTCACTATTCACTATTTCTTCCTTCCAGTTCCTTTAAGTTATTTCCTTTAATTATTCCCAACTCTGTTATTGGTAACAATTAAAATAACTATCCTCAGCGCTGTCACCATTTGTCGCACCCCCCTGAATACAGCAATGATATTTACTTCGGGAATATTATCCTCCCTTATTTATTACTTTGGTAGCATGAAACAATAGACACTGGCATGCACGACTTCGATGTTCACTATTCATATATACTCAGAACTGGGAACCGGAAGAAATGAAAATGATATGGTTTTTCTAGGTTTTAATTATCAAAATGTTATCTACAAAATATTTACACACATGAAAATCATGAGGTATTTTACCACCTCATTTCACTTCACTTAAAAGTTCCGTGCTGGATACTGTTTATTACCCCCACACTTAATCATCTACACTTAATTCACTTAATTACTAACACTGTATTAATTAAAGCACTCTTTTATTCCGGGCTTTAAAGTCAACCTTATATATTTTTACATTTAAATATACACTAGTACTGTTATAACTAAAGCACTCTCTTTTATTCACTTATTTATATTATGTTACACTGTTACATTAGTATCTTATCACTTAATACAATAAACATATTTAAATATTAAAATCTTCTCTCCTTCCATTTCTTTCTAAGTACTAGGAGCCTCTCTACAAGTCCCGACGACGAACAAAAATTAGCACTGTTCACAAGCTGTACCCGCGATTACACTAGCTTGTACTTCTACTTACTGTTAACAGAAGTACTCTCATGTCCGTCGTTGGAACTACTACTTCCTCACGCTCGCAGCAGACTTCCTTTCGGCTTCACAGTTACGCCCTTCGTGACGTCTCTGCTGCCCCGGTCTCACGTCTCCTCGCCACGATGTTACTTTGATCTCTGATACTGCACTGTCCTACCCTACTCCTGGCCTGGCCTCGAGGGTTGCCAATGTTCACCAGCAGGTCTCATGGTTGCGAGGTGGGTGATGGCTTCACCCACTCATCCACCACCTTCATCCACACGTCATCCGCACGTCATCCATCGAAGAGGCTCGAGCAAATGCAGAAGTCAGCATGTTTCCCACGGTAGTAAATGCAGAGGTCAGCATGGGATGCAAAGGTCAGCTTGTTTCCCACACCCTGCCTGACCTCTACCCTGACACCACTCCTCTTACTCTCTTTCTCTCTCCTACTTTCTCTTCAGCTTTCACTTACTTTCTCTCAACCTTCCTTCCTTTACTCCACCTCCCTGTACCTATTGTCCGCAGCTTTATGTGGAGCTAACATCAGGCTTCCTGTTCTTTCTCTTCTGTCCTTGTGTCACCCTAAACTCACGTCCGGCAGGTGTACTTGTATCCACACCTGTTACAGCTGTGTGTCTGCTTACATCTGCCTGAGGAGAGCCATGTCGGCTTCCCGACATGTTAAAGAGACTGAGGAACAACAGAATCCTTTGGGCCCACCAAAGAACTGCATAAAGTTACCTTGGGCAAGACCAATGGAGCAACCCTCGGGATCCGAACCGGACTGACAGGTACTGCTGACAAACCAAACTCCTCCATGATATCCTGAACCCTATAGCCAAATGGATAAGGCACGCAAGGGTGCCTATGATAATACAAAAAACAAGACTGTCGCATCACACACTCCCAGACAAGTGAATCTGGAAGGCGATGAATCTGGAGCAAACATTGTGCTGCAACAGACTGATGCAGCAGACCTAAGGGAGGCACACCAGCCTCCACCAACAAGCTGGGAATCGGAGATGATCGAAAAGCACCAATTGCAAGGGGAAGACCAGTATGATACACAGCATCTAGAGTTTTTAGTCTGGACTCTGTAGCAGAGGAGTAGACTTCACAGCCATATGACAGCTTGGATGTCCCAAACGCCTGAAACAGATGCAAGAGTGTTCTCCGATCAGCACCCCAAGAGGTATGGGACATAACCCTCAACAAATTGAGAGCCTTCATACATGATACTTTGAGATTTGCCAAGTGTGAAACCCAAATCATACGGCGATCAAACGTCAGGCCCAAGAATTTCATTTCTGCCACACAACGGAGTCTCCTGCCACAAAGCTGGAGATCAGGGTCCTGGTGTACCCCTCTCATCCTAGAAAAGTGCACAGCCACAGTCTTAGAACAGGAAAACCGACAACCCTTGTCCAAGGCAAGCTGCATACACTGCTCAATAGCAGACATGCTGGAACCAGAAAACCATCTGGATACCCCAGTGGGCACAGTGTCAAGAATACCATTGATGGCCACTGCAAACAGGGAGACACTTAAGAAACTCCTCTGTGGGACACCTTCCTCCTGGCGCAGCGGCACAGAGTGGGTAGAACCCACACGGAGCTAAAACACATGATCAGTCAGGAAGTCTTCACGTAGCAAAGGCAGCCGACCGTGTAAACTAAAAGCATGAAGTCGTTGGTGGATGCCATGGCACCAGGTAGTGTCATATAACTTCTCAAGATCAAAGAACACAGCCACAAGATGTTGCTTGGAGGCAAAAGCTTCACAGATCGATGCCTCGAGCCTGATAAGGTTGTCCAAAGTACATTGGAATATACCGAAGCCACTCTGCGAAGGAGAGAGGAAGAAACCCTTCTCTAGAAACCACACAAGCCTGATACTGACCATCTTTTCAAATAGCTTGTATAAATTGGGCGATAGTTGGAAACCTCGGAATGGTCCTTACCAGGCTTTGGAATAGGGAGGACAACACTCATCTTCCAGCTCTTGGGAATAGAGTCCTCGCCCCAAACCCTGTTAAAAAGAGCCAATAAAAACTGGAGAGAATCAGTCGGCAGATGACGTAGCATAACGTATAGAATTTCGTCAGGCCCAGGAGCAGTGTCACCACACTCTGAGAGGGCAGCACATAGCTCACTGAGACTAAAATCTAAGTTATATGGCTCTCCGCCACGAGAGTGAAAGTCAAGACCCAGTCTCTCCTGATTCCTATGAAAGCTAGCACACGGTTTAGAAGGATCTTTTTTTGAGATCGGATAAAACTGATCTGCAAAAGCAGAGGCTACTACATCTGGTGCAGACACAAGATCGCCCTGAAGTCGCAACACTGGTGGGGAGGGGGGCAAAAACCTACCAGAAATCTTGCACACCTTTTTCCACACCACTGGCATTGGATTAGCGGACGTTATTGTGGAATCATACGACCTCCACGAGTTGCGGCGAGCATCCTTCGTGACCCGTCTATAGTGAGCACGTGCTTTGCGAAACTGGATTTTTAGAAAAACATCACGATTGGCAAAATACCAACGAGCAGCCGCTTTGTAAGCTCCTTTTGCTATAGAGCAGGCATCATTCCACAATGGCACAGGTCTCCGGGAAAAAACACCGGAAGTCCGTGGGATGAAATGAACTCTTGCTGAGAAAATAGTCTTGATAAAATAACGTTCGGCATCATCAATAGTTGGAAAATCAGTAACCCTGTATGGAAATACACGTTCTGCAGGAACAGAGCGAGTAGTCTGAACCAACACCGGATAATGGTCACTACCATGCAGATCATCCAAAACCTCCCAAGAAAAATCAAGAGCACAATCAGAGGAGGAAATGGTGAGGTCAATGACAGATTATGTCCAAGTCTGAACATGAAAATGGGTCGCCTTCCCATTGTTGAGGACAACCAAATCTAAATCCCCAACTAAAGAGGCAAGAAGATCTCCCGGGGGATTTGAAAGTGAGTCACCTCACAAAGGATGGCGGCCATTACGGCCACCAAGGAGTAGAAAAGGGGGTGAAAATTGACAAATAAGGGTATCCAGATCAGCACGCTTAACAGGAACAGAAGGTGGAAGGTACAGACAACAGATGGTATAGCACCTCC
>JAGKTI010014891.1:0-21135 GCA_018397915.1 Birgus latro | reverse complement strand
GTTTGTTTAGCAGGCAATTTTACCATACTCAGTGGATTATGCCTGTATGTGTTTTTTATGTGCAAATTAATATTACCGAATCTTGCCCAACATACTGAAAGGTGGATTTCGTTTTCCAACTGGATCCTGGGTTATGTTAGTAAGTTAGGGTAGATTAAATTATTAGGTATAGTCAAGCTAGGTTAGGTTAGGTTTAGTTAAACTTAGATTTGGACAGTACCTTCCACCATTACTAATATTTCCGATCAGATTGTCAGTCATATTATGGTTTTTCATTTGCACAACAAATGAGACCTCAAAACACTCAAATGAACTAAAAACTATCAAATGTTAGAAAAGAAAAAAAATACACCAAAAATAGGAAACTGCAATAAGGAACACATTTACCATTTTTACCATCACATGCACATACCTACAATTGTCTGTCTTACTAAATGTACTCAAAGGTGATTTTTGTTTCTCAACTGGATGCTAGGTTAGGTTTGGGTAAATTATTAGGTACAGTTAAGCTAGGTTTGGTTAGCTGTAGTAAAACACTAGGTGGCAGTCACTTCCACCGTTAGGCTGACGAGTCAAACGAGTTGACGGGGAAACATATTTAGCACGAAACATTTTACCGCCCCAGAAAAAAATCACAAAATATAGACTGGAAAAATTGATTTGGTAAGGTGAGTTTACTGCCTCTGATAAAACATATGTTTACCAAAAGAAAAGCTTTTCTTGTACTGAAGGAGTTAATGACACATACGATGAATTAAAACTTACCTCTTCAAGGAATCGTTGCCGGTAGAGTTGCTTGGCTGCACATATGATGCCTTGGTCCATAGGCTGGATAGCTGATGTTGTGTTAGGAGGCAGCATGATGCACCTGATTTGTCCATCATCGCTCACGAGTTCAGAAACGCCAGGATGAGCAGGGGTGTTATCAAGCAGGAGAATTGCTCGTACACGAGCTGGTGCAATATTCAGCACTTCCTGTTGAAATCTTCGCACCTCGGGGATGAAATGATTAAAGAACCACTTCTTAAAAATCGCCACGTTGAACCAGGCTTTCTTGGAGAAGTCGTACAAAACAGGTAATTTATCCATACAGGTGCGGAGACAGCGTGGGCGACGAGCCTTACCAACCACGAGCGGCTTCAACCGGTGCAGACCATCGGCACTTGCAGAGCACAACACAGACACACGATCTTTGGAAATTTTGCGTCCAGGAACAGACTCTTCATGGCGCTGTGCAAGTGTGTTCAGGGGCAATGACCGGTAGAATAAACCAGTCTCGTCAGCGTTATATACCTGGGAGAGAAGACCTTCGTCTTGTATAAGCTTCAGCAATTTCTCCCGAAACGGCTGAATTTGTGATGTATCTGCATCCAGAGACTCGCCAAACACACGTCAGTTTACCATAGCATGCCTTGCTTTGAAACGAGAAAGCCAGTCATGGCCCGATTAATCCGAAGGCTGGATAATCCGAGCCTGGATACTCAAGCTTTCACTGTATTGCACAGTGAACAATCATAAAACAAGGCCTGACTGTAAGTCCAGCTTGCTAATAGGCAGATATTGCTTGAGTCCTGTATTACCTTCAGTATAACCAATATTCCTGTATAAAACTACAGTATGAAATTCTCAGTGTTTTGCTTAACAGTGTCCTTGGTTGGACCTTTCACGTTAGATCGATTGGTAAACCCGCCTTAAAGAAACTTGGATTATTGTACAGAATCTGTAACTTCTCTTATGAGCAGTTAGCTATAATTTACAATAGTCACATGCTTTCTCTGCTTGAATATTGGTCACCCTTGTGAAGTGGGTATGGAGAGGTTGCATTAAAACAAAGACAAAATTCAGGTAAAAGGTGGCGACCATCATCCACTCACTTGATGTAGTGCTGCCTACTTCTTCCTTACCCTTTATTATTATTTTTCTGTGCCTACCCTCCTCTCTTCCTGTTTCTCCCATCTTTCCTGTCACTTCTTATTGCTTTTCTTTCCTTTACAGGTGGCTTTACATTGAGTGACAAGCCAAATGGTTTCCTGTAAGCCAAGAAACCATTTACAGTGCTGGGTGGTAACCATATAACCAAACCATACGTGCTCCCTACGTATCAACAAGTGGGTTGGTGGAGGGTTAGTGCCCCTCCCCGTTAAACAAATAACTCAAAGTCAAATGGCCACCCCTTACGGGATTATGGCGTCAGGCAATAGATAGATAGATAGCTACAGGTATTCCCCAAGATATGATACCCCTATATGCGATAGCCTGGCTTAGAGATGGGGATAGAAATACCACCATACCCTGCCTAATGATGGCCCAACCCTGGTTTAATGATGGGTTTTGATAATTTTACTGATCCAGTTCTTGGTCTGGCCTTTGATTGACGCAGCTACTGTGAGTGAGGCAGTAGGCAGGATGTGCGTGGGGAAGGCAGCAGGTGTGTCTGGGTTGACTGCTGAAATGCTGAAGGCCTCAGGAGATGTAGAAGTAGGGTTAGTCACTGACCCGATTTTTTTTTTTTTTTTTTTTAGGGTTAGTCACTGACCCGATAAATATGATTATACATGAGTGTGTTGTCTCAAATGATTGGCTGAAGAGTGTAATTGTAAATGTGTACATGGGGAAGGGTGATGCCCTGGAAAGAGGAAATTATAGAGGTCTAAAGCTTTTAGATAAAATAATAAAGGTAATGGAGAGAGTTCTAGTAGGTATGATTAGAGAAAGAGTGAATATTAATGAGAAGCAGTTTGGGTTTATGCCAGGCAGGGGGACCACTGTTGCCATATTCATTGTTCAGCAGCTTCAGGAAAAATATATTGGAAAGAAAAGGGAACTGTGCTTTGTTTTTGTTGATTTGTAGAAGGTCTTTGACAGAGTCCCTAGAGAGGCGGTGAAGTGGGCAGTGTGAACACTTGGGATGGAGGAGTGGCTGGTTAGGGTGGTTATGTCCATGCATGTGGGTGTTCGTATCCAGGTAAGAGTGAGTGGAGATCTGAGTGATGAGTTTTCTGTGAATGTTGGTTTGCATCAGGGGTCAGTTTTGAGTCCCTTGTTGTTTATCATGGTACTTGAAGCCCTCTCACCTGACTTCAGAAGTGGACTCTTGTGGGAGATGTATGCTGATGATCTGGTGTTGATTGCAGAGAATGAAAGGGAGGCAGAGGAAAGATTTAGGAAGTGGAGAGATGGTATGGGGCACAATTAAGAGTAAGTGCAGATAAAACAAAAGTGATGATATCTAGGGTTGGTGGTGGTACAGTCAAAGAAGAGGGAGAGTGGCCACGTTTAATTTGCCACAAGGATGTGGGAAGTAATTACATCTTGTGCAGTGTGTGTGATATGTGGGTGCATAAGAGATGCAGTGGTATTAGTGGTAGATTGCATGATAATGATGAATTTATGTGTGCTGCGAGTCGGGGAGAGCGTGTGTGTGTATGTGCGGTGTGTCGGGGAGAGCAAGTGATTTTCAAGTGTGAAAGGATTGATCTTGCTGGTGAGTCGTTTGAGTGTGTGGAAGAGTTTTGTTGTTTGGGAGACATGTTTTGTGCTGGAGGTGGGGCTGGAGCTGGCTTTGGCTAGAAGTGGTTGGAGGAAGTTCAGGGAGCTGTTGCCACTCCTTGACATTGAGAGGACTCTCCTTTCGTGCTAAGAGGTCTTTGTATGCAGCATGTGTTGGGAGTGTAATACTGTATGGTAGTGAGACCTGGACAGTAAAGGAAGAGGATTTTTTTCAGGCTCAGACGTACAGAAAAGACAGTGATTACGTGGATGTGCATGCGTCCCTGTGTGCAAGGCCTAGCGTGGCTGGGTTTACGATGGAAGAGTTGAGAAGTAGGATGAGTGTATTGGTGTGGGGAGAGGTAGGCTGAGGTGGTTTGGACATGTGGAGAGGATGGGGGATGATAATTGGGTGCAGAAAGTGAGAAGTGTTAATATTGGGGGTGGGATTGCGAGGGGTAGACCGAAAATGACGTGGGACTAGGGACTGAACAGGGAGGTGGTAGGTGGTGGCGACCATCATCCACTCACTTGATGTAGTGCTGCCTACTTCTTCCTTAGCCTTTATCATTCTTTTTCTGTGCCTGCCCTCCTCTCTTCCTATTTTTCCTATCTTTCCTGTCACTTCTTATTGCTTTTCTTTCTTTTACAGGTGGCTTTACATTGAGTGACAAGCCAAATGGTTTCCTGTAAGCCAAGAAACCATTTACAACGCTGGGTGGTAACCATATAACCAAACCATATGTGCTCCCTACGTGTCAACAAGTGGGTTGGTGGAGGGTTAGTGCCCCTCCCTGTAAAACAAATAACTCAAAGTCAAATGGCCACCCTTTACGGGATTATGGCGTCTGGCAGTAGATAGATAGATAGATAGGGATTGCGAGGGGTAGACCGAAAATGACGTGGGACTAGGGACTGAACAGGGAGGCTGCCAGAGACTGAGCAGCATGGAGAGCCGCCGTTAGGTGACCAAGGCCGATGCATGTGAGCACGTTGGAGCCTTCAAAAAACGAAAACGATTTTGATAAACTTATATTTTGTGTTTAGGTTGAAACTGTTTCTAGACTTAGAGTAATGTGTTTTAGTCATAGGTGGGGTGAACATGTCATTTTGGGGTACAGTTTACTAAGTTTGATTTTTTCTGGACAGACAATTTTCAGATATTATTTTTGGGTTTAGTTGAGTTATAAACTGTTTTTGGCTTAGTTTAGCTTGCTTTAAAGCTATTTGGGGGTTTAGGTTAGCTAGAACCTTGTTTTTTGGATTCATTTGGGTTGGTTTAGGACTTGGTTGGGGGGGTAACCCAAGGCTCAAAAATGCATCCCTATACTTTACATGTTAAATCTACCCCAAGATACGATACCCTGCCTAACGATGGGTTTTTACTTAATCAATTGCATCGTTAAACTGGGGTATACCTGTATGTGAAATTTTAATAGCCCTGCAATTAGATATGAACTACCTTTCCTGCTTGTAAGAATGTTGTCTCTCTTGCATTACTTTAGTTATTTTTATGGCAAATAGATGAAGTTGCATCCATTGTGCCACCTCTCTGCGCCTTTCCCAATGCTACAACACACATTTGTCTGCGTATCAGAATGTAATTCACATGAATGCCACTCTGCCATATTGCAGAACTTCAGGCTATCAGAATTCCTTTATTCTTAGAACTGCTCTTAGGAATTCGCTTGAGCCAATTAGTTCCGCTCAGCCTACAACCTACGGCAGTTCACATCCAACTTTTATCAATTTTTTAACAAATAGAGAACAGTTGTAATCATCAGGGAAAAAAAAAGTTACACCCATGGCTTCACCATTTGAGAGTTTAAGCCAGCAGTTTCAAGTGCATATAGTGAGTTCTGTAGCAGAACTTACTAAGGTGAAAAGTCTGGAAGTAAACAAAGCTTCTCAAACTTTGTGTTGGTTGATTATTTTAGTGCAAGTGATAGTATTGATGCCCTGCCAATAAATTTAATTTTTTGGGGACTGATAATGTAACATTGTGAAATGATCCTCTGGGTGCTGTTTATGGTATAGTGACATGTGAGAAAAAGGTTGATTTTGGAGGAAGTGCGGAAAAATGCACATTAGACACCCGAGTTTGAGTGCAACAAACTCTCGTCCCTTTTCTGTCCAACTCTCTAATGCAAGAGTTAACCATTACTCCCAGTACTTCATGTATGCAATAAGTCAACTCTGGAACTGTCTTCCTCTGTCTGTCCTCCTACTTATAACCTCCAGTCTTTCAAATGCAGACACAGGTTAGAGCTTGGATTCTTTATTTTCTCAAACATTGTTTGAGAAATACACTGAGAGAAATACACTGTTTGGAGAAATACACTGAGATAGCTTGGTCATGTGCAAAGGATGGAGAATGAGAGACAGACTAGAAGAGTGTATATGAGGTGGAGGGAAGAGGGGATGATTCAGAATGAGTGGAGGGATAGGGTGGAGAGGTATATGCGTGAGAGGCTGAGTTATTTATTTTTATTTTATTTTTATTTTATATATATTTTTTTTATGTGTCCGAATCTGGGCATAGGCTTCACAGCCTGCTATCAAGACCCAGCAGTCCTCCTACATACCATACACCTCTACATGTCACCACTTCGGTGCTAACACGCACTGTCCATATTGAATACAGGCTAGGGCTGTCTCATACAGGACTGGTGTATTGGTATTAGTGGGGGTATTTTTACGACATGTCGGCGGGTCTTCTGGTAGATCAGTAAAGCTTGATTTAACGATATTCAAATCTTTAAACTGTTCCCTGCCCCAGCGAGGATTTGAACCAGGGTCCGTTTGGACTGCAAGCCACCTCTGTACCGATCGGTAGAGGACAGGTTGATAAAGAGGGCAATTTGTGGCCACCCTTTATGGGATTAAGACATATGGCTATAAATACTGTATATAAGTATTCAGGTTGCAGTAGGAATAGTCTGAGCATTTTCTAAACAAGTGTTTTTATTTTCAGGTAAAAAATAAAACTACTCCGTGGGAGCAACCCTTCCAGACCTTCACAACATTGTCAAGCTCAGTCGTGAGTGTTGAATTGCACCGTTTGGTTAGGGCAGTTAGGTTGTTTAAACACTTCCACGACACAGAAATAATCCATTCTTTGCCAGAGTCCCCCACAGGTTGCCGGCCCAGAGCCATGAAGCAGAGGTACCGGCAAGGTACAGATGGTATTGTGAGTACCTAGCGTAAGACTAGCCAGGTCACCATTCCCGGTCAGAACGAATTGGTTCCTGTGCCGAACGATTGTGTTCTAGTGTGGAATGAGTCAGTTATGGGGAATGGTTTAGGCAGTTTAGGATAGACTAGGATGCATGGCTTGTCAGTGGGCTAGTTAGCAGATTGGCGAGGACTGATAGTATACAGCTAGTGTGAAGACAGGGCAGGGGTGGGATGGGAGGGAGATTAATGGTAACTCTTTGGCTGCATATGACCTACTTATGTCAGACATATTTCCACTAATTTAAACTATTTTACAATATTTTAGAGTAACTCAGAGCACCAAATTCCTACAAATTAAAAGTCTCACAGCAGCCAAAGGGTTGAGGAAGCAGACAGAGAGGAGAGAGATACGAACCACTGTGCTTATATCCTCATCGGTTGCGGACCCTCCCTAGCACCATTTTCTAAGTGTTAATAATAATAATACTGTAGTGTTACTATAAAGTGGCACCCTCCCTAGCACTGTTTCCCAAGTGATTTATTTTCTATCTATTCTGTCTATTGCCAGACACCTTAACCCCGTAATGGGTGGCCACAGACAAATTGCCTCCATGTTGCTCTATCCCCCTTCATGTTGCTGCCCTCCCTGCAGCTAACACCACCTTCTCTCATATACCTCTCCACTCCATCTCATCCTTGGCCTCCCCCTTCCTCCACCTCTCTCACATACACTCCTCGTTAGTCTCTTACTATCCATCCCCACCACTTGGCCAAACCACCTCAGTGTATTTCTAATGCTTTCTATCACATCCACACCACAATGCACCTTCACTTCCTCGTTTGTCAGTCTGTCTCTCCATGTGACCCCACATGCTCCAGTCAGATAACTCATTCCCATTGCTGTCACTCTTGACTTGTGTCCTTCCAGCAAGGTCCAAACTTCACTTCCATGTGTTGTAGATGGTATCACAATACTATCAGCAGCAACTTTTTTACCGCAAGCTCACTTCCCTATTTCTTATCACTGCCTTCAGAGAACTAGCAACCTTTCTTACTTGTTGTACCTTTTCAAGCACTTCATCTTTCAAACTTCCATCCATCCTCACTGATCACGCTACCCAAATACTTAAACGCACTCACATTTTCCATTTCCTCATCATCCATCCTCACTCTACATGCAGTGACTTCATTACTCTTGAAGAGCATAACTTTACTCTTCTCTATGTTCACCTTCAGATTCTGTTTCTTACACACTCTCCCAAACTCATCCACCAAGCCTTGCAGTTCCCTTTTGTCATCACTTAACAACACAGTATCATCTGCAAACAACAGAACAGGAAGTTTCCAAGCACTGCCCTCTCTCACTAGGGCCGCTCCAACATCCACCACCCTACCTTGTATCTCTCTTATAACTCCTTCTATGTACAGATTGAACAACCATGGAGACATGACACATCCTTGTTTCAATCCAACATTCAGACAGAAAAATTCATTTTATGTTCACCATCCATGTGCATTCAGCCCTTGCTCACTTATACGCACTCTTCATGGCTTTCAACAACTTCCCATTTACTCCAGATATTCTTCATTCTTTCCACATTCCTTGTCTATCCACTTAGAAATATGCTTTCTCCAGATTCATGAAGGCTGCATACAATTTCTTTCCCTTCTTTTGAAACTTTTCCACTAAAAATCTACACAACTTCTTCCCTTCCTAAAACCTCCCTGTTCTTAACAGATTCCTCTGTTATTTCCCTAACTCTATCAGTAAGTATCCTACCATATATTTTTTCTTTTATACTAAGAAAAATGCCACTATGATCACCACAATCTTCTTTTTGTCCATTTTCTTTGTAAGGGAGAATAACTTATTTTAACATTATTATTGTCAGTCTAAGCAAACCACACTCACCGGCCTCATAACGTGAACTGCCCAATGTCCCCAGTTGCATACCACAGGAACCTTCCGATGACGTCATCACTCGTGCCTTAGCAGGTGTGTGCGCACGCGCACACTCTAACAACAATATGCACTAACATTCTCGTCCTCTCTTCTTAATTTGACAGTAGATTCCAAGGACAAAGCTGGATGGTCTATTTGCGTCTGATACTATTTATCCAATACACAGACTTTTGTGTGAGTACCATCAACACCCGATATGCACTATGTATCCAGTACATACACTTTTGTTTAATTACTATCAAGACCCAGTCTGTGGCCACATACAGATATGTGATGTCTCTTGAAGTATTATAAACTTTCTAGTCTCGGCTGACTGCTGCACGCAGCCGCTCGGTCGAGGCACCTTTCTTGGTGAGACAATCAGCCAGTTGTTGTGGTGTATCCACCCAAGATTCTTCATCAATCTCCCCTCGCTCCAACATGTCTTGTAATACAGCAATATCAATGCGCAATCTCCTGTCTTCTACGCTCCTACAGGAGTAAAGGGCATCCACCAGACTCTTGTTGTCGACGAAACACTTTATTTTGATCTTTCCACATCCAGAAACCTCTTGCAGTATGTTGGAGAGATATACAGCAGTCTCAGCAAATTCAGGCAGTGCCAACGCCTCAGCAGATAAGGTAGATTTGACGACCCTCCTGATCTTTCTTGTCTGCTAGAATATAGGACATCTTGCCTCACTAGCATCTCGTAGGAAGATCACAAAACTTCCCTGAAACCCATTGCCTACAAGGTTGGCAAATGAGGCACCTGAAAAGCATTCTATATAACAGTCGTCAATTGGCCCCATTCTTGGAATGTATAGCTTCATGTTGTCAGTCTTCACCCTTGAGATCACCTGATTGAGTCTAAGAAAATCCGCTACGGTAGCTTGGTTGGTATTCACACTCAACTCACACACATCAAAGGCAATATCTGGCTGAGTGTGTGTGGCAGTCCAATTGAGTTGCCCAATTAATGCTCGGTACTCTGTTTTCTCAGACTCGGACAGCTCCCCTGATTTTACTGCTGCATGATGTTTACTCAGCGTGACTGGTTTCAAAGATGAAGCATACTGGAATTGGTCGAGCGTTATGCAGCCATCAATGTTGGAGATGACATTGAGACCAACATATTTGAAGGCTTTTGATTCTGAACTGCCGATGAGGAATATTTGACTCAAACGGTTTATCACTTGCTGTTTGAACTCACGTGTACCAGCCCGAAGGAAGTTGTCGACGTAGATGCATACAGTGCCAACGAC
Source organism: Birgus latro (assembly GCA_018397915.1). Classification (NCBI taxonomy): domain Eukaryota; kingdom Metazoa; phylum Arthropoda; class Malacostraca; order Decapoda; family Coenobitidae; genus Birgus; species Birgus latro. The sequence continues at coordinate 11,262 of JAGKTI010014891.1, read as the reverse complement.
TTTGCCACCATTGCTCCAAGAGAACAGCCCTGAATCCAGCGATGACACTTTAGCTCCGAGACTCAACAACTGATCTTTTACGCGCAGATACCAATGCCTAGCAGCATCACATTGGCCGTAAACAGTTTTCTTTAGTCTCCATAACTTACCATTTGCATATTCAGGTGGAGGACATAAATGAACAACTCTCTCAATGTCGTTGCCTTGCAAGTAGGCAGCTTTCACGTACATAGTGTGGCAATCCCACTGGTTGGTGGAGGCCAAAGAAAGTGCCAAACGCACTGCTTCTTTTGAACAAGTAGGTGAGTCTTTTCGGAGATCCATTGTGTCTCTCACAATTTTCGATGGTGATGAAGGTTCCAAGGCTGGAGGATCATTTGCATACACATTAGGCAGGCCAAGGTTTTTGACCAAAAACAAGTTGGTTATGAGAAAAGCCTGCATGGTTGGTGAGAGCATTTCTTGCCGATACTGCCCATGCCAAGGCCACATCCAATTCACACTGGCTATCAGCCATTATCTTCCTAACAATGTCACCAATGACTGCATTTTGACGCTCACAGACTCCGTTGCTCCAAGGACTCTCTGCAGACGTTGTCATGATCTTGATATTGAAGGCTCTCCCAATGCTCGCATTTCTGCATTGTTGAATTCACAGCCATTGTCTGTAAGAATTTTTCTAGGTGCACCAAACACAACAATCCAGCTCTGAAATATTCCTTTGATAATGGTGGGCGCACACTTATCCGCGATTACTATCGCATTACAATACCTGGTTGCCAAATCAACAAGGACTAAGAAATAATGCCTTCCCCAAGCTTTTAAATCCATGGCTATGGCTTCGTTAAACTTAGACGCCATGGGGCAAACTGTCTACGGGTCGGGGCTTGGCTTTCTTAAATCTGCAACAGACTGTACAAGCATCAGATACAGCCTTGATAGCCCGTTCCAGTTTTGAACTTTTAATTCCCGTATCTGTGATCAGTTTAATTAATTTTGCTGATGTTGGGTGTCCAAATTGCCTGTGAAGCTTCAAAGCAGTTTTTTCTGCATCACCCACAAGAGATGCCAACATAATTGTTTCACAAAATTCATGACCTAGTCATAAAGAAATTGGAAGTAAGTAATGGCCTGACAATGAGGACTTTAAATCAATGATAGTTCCACAAATTTTGACCTGGTCAGTTCCAAGGTTAATCAACATTTTTGCTTTTTTCATGGAATGTCTACTCAACAGCAAGGGAATATTGCAGTCCACAACATCAGTCATGATGGTTGCATGCATATTTCCAATGTAGCAGGGCAGAGTAACATGTTTGAGGGAAGAAACTGTGACACCATTAGCAAAAGTAAACGCTTCTTCTCTTATAGCATCATGTTCGTAATCAGTGAGCTCACTTAGATAGCAATTGATCCATTCAACTGCACATACAGTTGTAGAACACCCTGTGTCTAGAAGAGCACATCCCTTAGATTCTTCTACTAGAGTCTGACTTTCCTCTACTAGCGGCATCATCCGCATAGCCCATAAATAACGACAGATGCATTGTTTCAGAATTCTCTTCTCGGCTGCCGTCGTTTTCGTATGCATCAGGACAGTCACATGCCCAATGAAATCTAGAATCACATACGAAACACCTCGATACCTTTCCGTCAGCCCCAAGTGGGTTCTGCCTCCTGCCGGTGGATGAGCGTTGGGGGATTCTAGCAGATACGGTTGAACATCGGCCACTACCATGACGTCGATCACGTATTGCACCACCCCGCAACATTCTCCGTCCTCGTCGAGTACCTCTAGCATCAAACGTTTCCTCACCCTCAACTTCGTCACTTCCAAAATACTGGTTCACCTTTCACCTCCTGGGCGGACACCGATGCCTCGTTCTGCCTTCCAATTTCACCAGCAAAAATATGATTCAGGGCAAATTTCATATTTTCGTATGTCACCTCAGCTATCGTAGACATCACTAGTTGTTGTTCAGTCTGAAAGTTTGCATGCAGCTAAGAGCATAAAAGCCATCACAGAATTTGGCAGTGCCATGTCCTGCTTTGTAAATTTGAAATAAACATGCTCAAATTCTGTCACGAACTCACGAATGTTCATATCACCGGCTCTTCTGAAGTTGTACAACTCATAAAACGATGTAAACTGTCGACGTCCTTTGTCTACGAGAAATAAACCGTCTAATTTTTTCAGCAAGGTCTGAACACCATCCTTCTGCTTCAGAACATCTGCATTTTACCTTTTCATCTGTTATTGAGGTCACAATAATATTAGCTGACCTGTATAAATAACATACAAAATAGTGTTTAAAAGCCATAAAGAATATAAATTAGTCGTAATGAAAGGGAGTTGGGGAGCCTCCGTGACTGATGAGACACAGGCAGGCCTCATTAAAGTAGTCATTTTAACATTCATCATTGTTATTTATTCCCAAGTTAAATATTGCATTAAAGTTCATTAGTTTTTTCTTCAAGTTTTAATGATCTTTCCTAGAATGGTTATTGCAGTTTTAAAGTAAATATTGAGTACAAGTATTAAAGAACAGTAATATTGCTGATAAAATTCCTTAAATCTAGCTTGCCAGTTTGTACCAATTTAAAGTAAAGTAGAAATTGTTATTTTGTTTCATTATCTCAGTTTTTCTCATAGTTTTAGGGGCTGCCTGTACAGCTTACAAATATTTGTCTAACCATTCTTTTATACAGGAAATGGCAGCTTTTGCTTCAGAGACAATTAATTGGCTAAGTCTGCTTCCCTGTTGAGTGGGATTAGGTTTCTGGGCTTGTTGAATTTGCTTTGTTGTTGTCTGCTGCTGCCGTCATCGTTGTTGTCGTTGTTGTGGCCACCCGAGGTTCATAACGCATGAACCCAGTGGCCTAAAGGTTGATGTTTGTCGATGTCCCTGCACCACAGGAGGTTTGTATAATGAGGCAGCCCCATCACCTGGTTGTATCAGTGCAACAGTGTGAAGGCTTTCCTCTCCAGCATTAAGTTGTTGTAGTGTAAATGGGGATAGTGTAGGAATGTAGCCAATAGGTACAGAGGACTTCATTCAGTTTGTTTGTATTTGAACATATTATATGTAGCTTATTTTTCAGATCAATTACTCTAAAGATGTAGTCAGATTGGAGAGTAAATTTTAATTAAGGAGACATGTTCCCACCTCAGTTAAAATTCAAGTTAGTATTTCAATTGATGCATTTTTTGTCAGGTGGGTTGAGTGGTAAGAGCCACAGAAATAGTGTAGTTAAGGAGCTAGGTTAGTAACAGATCTAAATAGCTTGAGGATGCCCATGACAAGCAAATATATACAGAACAATCCCCCAAATAAATTTCCAGACACCAGTTGCCTGAAAGAATTTTGAGTCAGTTAACTTAAAAAGGAAAGTAAATAAAAATAAAGAAAATATCAGTTTTTCCTACTGATTCTGATCTCTAGTCTCTTAAACCCCGTGTGTCCAGGCATCTCTAAATGAATGGATCTAGAATTTGGCTGTCTGTTTTCTTGTTTTTACATTGAAAGTCTTGTGAGCTAGTACCTTTGGCTCCTGCTTCATTACAAAAAAAAAAGGGGGAGGGGAATGGTGAAGGGAATGCCATTTAGGTGGATGCAGGGTTCCCACCGCCTCTGGAAAACCTGGAAATCTGAAAAAAAAATTCCTAGGTAAAAGTCAGGGAGTTTTGTAATTTCTAAAAATATCATGGAAAAGTCAGGGAAATTTTTTGAGATTTATATAGTATAAAGTCCTTTCAAGTAAAAGGTGGAAATGAATTACTCAAGTATTCTTTGCTGTAAAGGATATCTTTATTTTAATTCATCAGTATCTGTACAGTTTTGGCTCTGATACAAGGCTTGTTGGTGTGGCTGGAAGGGGAGGTTTTACTCTTGGGTAATGTGGGAAATTAAAGAAGTACACTAAACCACTATAGATGTAAAAATTTACCCAAGAGTAATTGGAGGCCACATTAAAAAAGTGTAAAATTACACTTGATTATTTATTTAGAGTATGAAAATATACTTGGAATTTTGTCAAAATTCCTAGAAAAGTCAGGGAAATTTTTGCTGACCAGAGAGTGGGAACCCTTTGGATGTCTGTACAGGCAAACTGAGGTTTAACGATGCAGTTTGTTGAATAAACACCCAATGCTAGGCGTGGTATCGTAAATTGGGGACTATTTAACGCGTGAAGTGCAGTATAGGTATGCTTTTTTTAACCTTGGGTTCCCCCCCAACCAAGTCTTAAACCCACCAAAATGAGTAAAAAAAAAGTTTAAAGCCAGTCTAAGTGCCCTATCTATCTATCTATATACTGCCAGACGCCTCAATCCCGAACGGGGTGGCCACAAACAAATCGCCTCCATGTCACTCTGTCCCCTGCCATTTCACTACCATGCTTCCCACTCACACCCCCCTCTCTCATATACCTCTCCACTCCATCCCTAAGTGCCCTAACAGCTGAAATCGTTGATGTTTTGACGGGGAATGTGATTGATGATGCAATCGGGATAGCTTTTTCAATGGCCCCTCTTTACGTCATTTTAGCTACTGTTCTGGTTGTTGGGCGTTTTTTTTTTCTCTTACTTTCCAACATTTATTTAGAAATTCCTTTGTATTTTCAATGAGTAAAACACATTAAGTCTAAAAACAGTTTATAAATCAACCTAAACAAAATTTAAGTCTAAAATGTAATCAAAATTGGTAAAAAGAAATAAAAACCCGTCATTAAACTAGGCTCAGCCGTCGTCAGGCAGGGTAGGGTGGTATTTCTACCCCCATCGCCATTCTGGGGTATCGCTTATAGGGGTATCGTAAATCGGGGTTTGCCTGTACTTGTAGGGTAATGACAGTTCCATTAAAAAAAAAAAAAAATCAGTTTTCCAAAACACGATTCCAACCGTTTTTGTTTTGGGGAATTGTTCTGTACTCCTTTCACTTTAACCTGGCCTAGATTTTTGTTCCTTTTGTAGCTTATTTTCCACAGGATGGAAGATGGGTATGGCTCCATCGCTGCTGTGATTCACCAGGACAGAGGAAGGTTGATATGGTTTGACATCATTGCCAGGGCACCTCTTTATTGTTATTATTTTTTTGTAATTTTATTATTACTAATAATACTGCCAGTGCTCACATGAGACGCGAATATTGTCCCCAGAAGGGTCAGGCCGAGGCGTACGAGAAAGATAGGGCACCGGTTCAGCTGGGTCAGGCTGAGGCCAACAGGAGGGAGCTGGCTGGAGATCTGCTGGGTCATCCAAAACCTCCTCATCAGACGCCTCCAAATCCTCGTCACCAAGAAGCACTTCCTCCTGGTGGAGATGTTCCTCCTTGCAATTGTCTGTGGCCTCCCTCGGACACTCAGACAAGATCGTCTTTTAATGGTACTGTACTTCACAGAAGCTGTCACTCCCTGATCTAGGGATTGCAGGAGGGAAGTAGTGTTAGCTGGCAAAAACTCTACCTTAACACTTGCATGTAAACCCTCCAAGTAGGCTGGGTGCCCTGGGGCATTATCAAGCACAAACCCTCTAACTATCGTCCAATTGCTTTAACATCCTGTGTCTCAAAAGTTTTCAAGTCAATTCTTAACAGAAAAATTTTAAAGCATCTTTCCTGTCAACCTTCTTTCTGATCGTCAGTATGGGTTCCGTCAGGGATGCTTCACTGGCGATCTTCTCGCCTACCTTTCAGACTCCTGGTCATCCTCCTTTCGGGACTTTGGCGAAGGCTTTGCCATTGCACTTGACATCTCAAAGGCTTTCGATCGAGTCTGGCATAAATCTTTAATTTCCAAACTGCCCTCCTACGGTTTCTATCCTTCTATCTGTGCCTTCATCTCTAGCTTCCTTTCTGGTTGTTCTATAGCTGCTGTTGCAGACGGCCATTGTTCTTCTCCTAGACCTATCAACAGTGGTGTTCCTCAGGGCTCTGTCCTATCACCAACTCTCTTCCTTTTATTCATCAATGACCTTCTATGCTGTACATCTAACCCTATCCACTCATGCTGGTGATTCCACCCTTCACCTTTCCATTCGGTTTCCGCAACGTCCATCTCAGCAGTTACTTCAACAAACAAGGGATGAGGCTATGGCACACCTAATGTCTGACTAGGCTCGTATCTCTGATTGGGGTAAAAATAATCTTGTTACAGTATTTTTAATGCATCAAAAACTCAATTCTCACACTTATCAACCTGACAAAATCTTCCTCAGGATTACCCTCTAATGTTTAATAATGTCCAGCTCAGTCCTGCATCAACCTTGAACATGTTTGGGGTTTCATTCTATTGGGATTTGCCTTGGAAAGAACATATTACATCTCTTGTGAAATCTGCTTCCAAGAGATTAGGTGTGCTAAGCTGATTCCGAACTTTCTTTACCCCTGCGCAGTTGTTGACCTTGTACACGGGTTTTATTCGCCCGTGTATGGAGTACAACTCTCATGTGTGGGGAGGCTCCCCACATACAGCTCTTCTCAATAGGGTGGAGTCAAAGGCTTTTCATCTCATTAACTCTCCTCTTACTGATTCCCTTCAACCTTTGTCTCTTCGCCACACTGTTGCATCTTTATCTCTCTTCTATCACTACTTCAATGGTCACTGTTCCTCTGAACTGTCTGCTTGCATCCCTCTACCTCTACGACGGGCACGTAGTACCCGTCTAGCAACAAACTCTCATCCCTTTTCTGTCCAGCTCTCTAATGCAAGAGTTAACCGTTACTCCCAGTCCTTCATTTATGCAACTGGTCAACTCTGGAACTGTCTTCCTCTGTCTGTATTTCCTACTTCCTATGATCTCCAATCTTTCAAATGCAGTGTGTCCAGGCATCTCGAAATGAACTGATCTTGAATTTGGCTCTCTTTTGTATTGTTTTTGCTTTTTCTTGGAAGGAACAGTACGTAGGCCTGTGGCCATTGGTTCCTTCTATCTATCTATCCTTCTTCCTTGCATTAAAAAAAAAAAAAAATGGTATGCCCAACTTCTCACACCTTCTCTTTGCATCAGGAATAAAATTTCTTGTACTAGCTATTCAGGATATTCCATGTCATCCACCCTGGCTTTGATTTCACCCAGTAATCACCGAACTCATGGGTTTCAACTGCTTAAAGCACTTTTTTTTTTTTTTAATACAATTAATGGCCTTACCTTACAGCGTGCAACATTGCGAGACAAGAGTGTTGCTTACCTTATTAACCTTTCTACCCCTGCCCTGCATGTGTACTGCAGGTAGTCCTTGGCATCCTTTTGTATCGCAGACCTGTGTCATTTATAAATTTGCCCAGCAGTATAACCCCCATCCCTGATGATTCATTTTAGAACATCCATGTATGTCTCTACTGCTCCGGCGTCTGCTGACACTTGTTCTCCTGTCACCTGTACTCTTTTCAAATTCTTCCTTTTCCTAAACTTGGCAAACCAACCACTCGATGCCATAAATCTGCCTGGGGATTGGGACAGCTTACGGCATTCTACAGCATACAGGTGGCGGGCCGTCCTCCTTATGTTAACCCGTAGATTGCGTGCCACAGCTCAGGCTGGGTAGCGTCGCGTTGCAAGCCACAGCTCAGGCTGGGTAGCGTCACGTTGCAAGCCACAGCTCAGGCTGGGTAGCGTTGCGTTGCAAGCCACAGCTCAGGCTGCGCTGGCCTTGCATCTCTGTTAACTGCTGCACCCCTATGTATACTTACACACAGTGCTGCGCAAAGATGGAGAGAGAGACATTGTTTTTCTTTTCACCAGATGATGCCCTGGATGTTTACCTTCAAGTTTATAATAAACAATTTTTTGTTTTTGTTTTCATTTTTTCACTACTCCCCTACGTAAACTTACGCATGGCTCTACGCAAAGACGGAGAGAGAGAGATTATTTATTTTTTTCACCAGATGATGCCCTGGATATTTATCTTCAAGTTTATAGTTAACAAGAACTAAAAAAAAAAAAAAAAATCTTCATTTTCGTGCACCACGGGGTGGGACAAAAAAGGTAATTGCACAATCCACGTGATAATGGAGTCAATTGGAACTCCTTCCCACTCCTTTCTGTTCAGTTACATGACCAGGAACCTCTCCATCATAACAAGCGCTGGGTCAGACACAGGAATGCTTTGGTCCATGGGAGATCCCCCATAGGCCTGCATGTCTTCATGTTGGTGCTCTACATCCTCAGGATGGTAAAAGTAGATGAGTAGATGACTTGTTGACCTGATACACCCTGACGATGGCACAGTTACATTCTTCTGTCTCCTTCCACTTGATGACATTAAGCTTCTGCTCCTGGGTCAGACTCTTTCGATGTCTCGCTGGGTCACGGTGCGGCGGCATGCTCAGGCTGGATCAGGTGGCCCCCCAAAAATGGGAGCAAAGATAACAAACAGCTCGTATGGAGGCAGAACGCGGGAAGAGGGTGGCTCAAGTGGGGCAGGAATGCTCAGTGGACTGTGACGACACCAGCGGACACGTGACAGCCATACGTCATTGGCTGATGTAACCCACTCTATGATTATCACTGCCTGCGTTATGTGTGTTCACACCGCGTTATGACCAATTTTTTCGTGTAATGACTGTTTAAACCATAATTTGTGGCCTCAGGCTGCGTAATCCCAATTGTCGCAGCATAGTACGGTTTTCGAAAAAACGGCAGTTTTTTTCACCCGAGTTATATCTGTCATTTTCGCGTTTTGACCATTTTCTAGTACGGTTTTGGAAAAAAACAGATTTTTTCACCCGAGTTATATCTGTCATTTTCGCATTTTGACCATTTTCTGGCCTCAAAAATTGCCTTCCGTGTTATGTGAGGTTCGCACACTCTGATTGCGCATTCAGTGGGTGCTGGCAGTATTAATATGTGTTGTTGTTAGTATTATTATTATTATTATTATTATTAAATTTTTCATTAATTTCATTGTATGTACTGTATCTCTTTTTTGTCTGAATGGGAAATTTATCAATTAATTCCTCTTCTATTGTTGTATTATGTATTTGTCTTCAATATTTATGGAGTTTTATATTTATCTCTGCTATGGTTCTTTTTTATAGAGGTATGGAGGGTGATGCCAATTTTGTGTCGATGTATATATTTGGTACTGGTTTTTGTGCTATCTATAGTTTTCTTAATTATTAATTCATATTTAATTAGCTTTCTTTTAAGATGAGATGGTTTAGGATTAGTGTCTTATGCTGGAATATTGACTGTTTTATCTAATTGAGTTATATCTAATTGCTGTTATATTTGTTGAGGTTGGATTAGAAATGACGATCAAAATCGTCATCGGAATCTGAAAGGGTTAATGGTAGTAAAACCAAATACAGTAAAACCTCACTAGAATAGACTAATTGGGGCCAAAGTCATTCCGAAAAACGTGATATTCCGAAAGAAGCGACATAGGGATTTCCCCCTGCTAAGATATTTTCATACATGAAAAGAGTCATGTCCTCAATCCTACTTCATTCCACCATTTCCCTCTAAATACAGTAATTATGCTACCTTCGCACGATCAGAAATACCGCGGCCCTTTAATAACTCAGTGGGCAGGCCAGACTTTGTAAACCTTCACAAAGACATGTTTTTGTTAATCAGGCAGAGACAACCTTTGCTGAGTTCCTTAAACAAACCTTTAAAATTTTATAAACTTTATCTTTTAAAAAATTCTCTCTTAACATCCAAATTTTACTAATGATTTCAGAATAGCTATATATTTCAAGTTAAAATATATTTTCCAATACCCAGAATAAAGAACTAATAAATTAAAAATATATTCACATATATGGCTTAAGAAACCTAAAAAAAGCGGCCAAAGCTATCTCTTTTTCGGGATGAATATTTACAAACCTAATTTTGAGAACCTATTATACACAAGATACAACCTTTTACATCTACTTTCTAAAAGTTTTTTCATTACTTCTTTCTTTTACAATACTTTCCACTTTCACTAACCATTATTTCGATAAAATCTACTGCACAAAGAAAAAGGAAAATTGGTTTTCCTAAAATACCTACCTAACACCTAACATAAATAAGACTTCTAATTTCAAGACAGCCTACCCCTATAGACACTCTTTTCGGTGTAAATGAACTGCTTATCTCAAGCTCTATCTCGCCTTCCAGGTACACTTTCCAGTACACCTACTATGTTACGACTTATCTCATCTTGACTCAACGAAAGCGATGGGTGATATGTGCACATTTTAGAGCTAAAATCAGGTTACCTTATTAAAATAGCCTTACTTTTAAGTCCTCCTTCAGAATCCCAATTCCAGAATCCATCCATCTTATAAATTTTATTGTAACCCATCCTAACCTGAATATATGCTGCACCTTGATCTAATATTTTAAAGTTATTTCATTAACTCATTCTGTAGAAGTTATCTCAATGATGGTATGCAAACTACAAAAAAAAATTGGTAAGATCCTTCGTGGTTTATCGTTTAAATGACAGGTTCCCCTAATCAGACTAAAATACCACCAAATTCTTTGAATTTAGAAAACATAACTGTTACTAATCAGATATTAGCTTTTTTCTTAAAGGTATAGTAGGGTATCTAATCTTAATTTTTCTCCTTCACTTATTAACCCATTAATTAAACTATATTAATTTACTCATCTCTTAAAAACTGATTTCACGCTCTATAAGACCAAAAAAATTATTAACAACATAAAAGTTAAATATCAAACTTTGCTTACTTTCCCTTCAAGTATAACTGTGACTGCTGGCACAAAACTTAGCCAGAGACAATTCAATTTACTTTTTCTAGCCTTCACTAATAAAAAAAATATTACACACTGAGACTCTCCCAAGCACAAGATTTTTAATCCTGTCTACCCTGGAACACAGAAATTTTCACGTTATTAACTGAAAAGCAAACACTTAAAGCAAGAATCAAACTTATGTTTATGCAAATTTCCCAAAGAACAGTCCGCTCCCCCCCCTTCCCACCCTGGCCAAAAGCATTGAAGTAAAACATCTGGTCACAACAGTCTCCCCCTCAAATTCCACCCTGTTATATAATTATATATCATATCGCCTTATGTACGAATTGACACATAGATCAGGAAAAATATAGAGCGGCAGCCAGACCCACTTGTAAACGAGCTCAACTAGACGTTTTCACTATTGGTCCTGCTTATCTTTCCAGTACCATATACACAACCTAGGGTCATAATTATACACGCCGAATGAGATCAGGTCCTTATACTGCAGGATCCCATGCGGCCATATCTTTTATGGAACAGGTTGCGGCTGTGCCTGTGGACCCTTTCACACA